>RHLR01000023.1:0-69060 GCA_009806335.1 Davidsoniella australis
CAGCATTGGGAATATGTGCTGGTCGCTCTTGAAAACCCACGACGAAGGGGAAAAATTCGTCTTTGGACGGAGGGGGAGGTACTCGAACTCAAAGGTACCCCCCCGAGGGTTGTAGGAGGGAAGGTTGCATCATTTTTGAAAGAAAAAAAAAGCGGCGCACTGTGAGAAGCTATATAATGTCTACAAATAGCGAAAACACCAAGAATCTCATTGGGCTGATGGTCTAGTGGTATGATATTTGCTTTGCAGTATTCACTACAAAATTTGTAAATGGTCGGGGGTTCGATCCCCTCTCAGTCCAAAGATCAATTCGGATTCGCAACCCGAGTTCTCTTTTTGTCATATTTGACAATTGCTTTTTGGCAAAGGAGGATAATGTTGTGATGATAAACATGGACAATCTCTATAGGAATTTTTTAGAATTATTGTGCAGTGTTTTAAATTAAAACGCGTTAAAAGAAAAAAACTCAGTGCAACACAGACTATCGTTAATTATTAGGGTTATTTCTATTCGTCTTGGGTTAGTTGGATCTTGGATGAAGTTGGTTTTGAATTTAGGCTTGAAATTGATCGATGCGTTGAACTTGACAAAAAAAATTTAGCATGCTACATATTTGTGTGCCTTCACACAATATCAGCAAATTATCTAGTAGCTGACACACTAGAAAAGACTCCGACTGAACTAGGCGTTCAAAGACAGCCCAACCAAACGGCAGACAAGACAGCGCCAAATGGGCGGCATGGGCTCAGGCAAACCTGAAACGAAGGGCATGGAAGCACTGCAAGCATCTGACCAATCAATAGATCGATGAGCTGCCAGGGCTTTTCCCAAAATAGAAACAAAAATGAACCAACAAAGATAGTCAAGTCAAGTCTAGGCTTGGATTTTTTTTATTTTTTGGATTACATTGCATTGGAAGCAGAGCAAGCACCATGTTTCTTTTTTCAGTACATTTTAGACAACTAAAATGGGCACCAAAAACAGGTTTGATGTCACCGAAAGTGATGAAAGCTTCTAGATTAGGTCACAGTATACAATCTGTATGGTATGTATAAATAAATGAAGAACTACCAGCTGTGGTATTTACGAGACTTCCAAAGAGCATAGCGCATATATCTATGCATACATTATATTTATATACGTGGTAGCCCAAGCCAAGGAGCGGCATGCCATAGTTCTGATGACTGTTGTGTTAAATGCTGTAAGTGGGCGGTGATCGATATTACCGCGGTAGTGTTACAGCCAAAGACAATATGTGGGGTTATTGTACATACAGATACATATAATGTAGTAAGGCGACGGTGTGTTGTCGCGAATATCATCAGATCAAACCCGTAAATAATCAGCCAAGAGTCTCATTATATTATATAGATATCTCGAGATCGGAATTAATGTTTTATAGGGGAATTTAATAGCTACTTAAAGTATTGTATCTTGTGTGCTCCTGGCTTGAGGCTATCAAACAAAAGACAAATATGGAGACTCATATTCCGAGACCTGTCTTTTACTGACTGCTTGGCTAGAATGGTCTATAGACACTAGGGGGCACATCACACAGCTTCTCTAGTGCCTCCAAATATAGAAATGTGAAGCAACTTTACAAACTGTGCTGTGACTTGTATTTGTATGACTGGAGCTGGCTGAGATACTGTCCTACTCTGTGTAAGCCCATGTTGAAGTAGTCATCTTTTTTTTCTTGTATTTGGCGAGGGAATCTGCTACAAAGTCTTGTCCTCGATTAGATTGACGACCTGGATACTCGACCAACAGCGCTGTACCTTGCTGTCGTGGTTCACATGGGTTCGAGCAACAACAACCCTGCGCCGCTCATGGACAAAGACTGGGGACTCAGTAAATTCAAGGCATCTCGCGTGGGAGATTAAACTCTTGAGTTTTTGCGCTAACTTAGTGAGTCGAAGATAGTTATTCTAGAGTTCTTTGTTTGTTTTTGTTTATTTACCTGCAGCTGGAACTATCAGGAAAGGAAGAAAGGAGGCGATCGGCTGACTATTTGCCACTATTGGCAGTCGTCGTAGGTCGATGAGAATTAATGCTGAGGTTGTTATTAGATTAAAAATAGCTTACATCTTGTGGTTGTTTTTGAAAGAGCTCGGACATGGAAGAGGACGCACGCCATGCTTCCCGGGCGACCTTGAACGACAAGAGGTAGAAGCTTCTTCTTGACGTATCAACTTGTATGTGAACGCCCAGGGGAGAGGATTTGGCTGTTGTAGTGTGTGGAATTGGGATATGCGTTGTGATCTGCCGACTGGCTAGAAGTACCACACTGAGTATCCCTTGATATGCCTAGAGAGGCCTGGACGTTGTTTGGACTGGGGAGTTTTAGGCCAGATATTTTACACCAATCTCAAGTTATGTCTGAAACTATGGTTGGTTGCCATGCTACATATAGTTGTAGAGTAGAGTATATGTACATAGAGTAGAATGTGCCGGCGGCTGAGTTTGTTTGAGACTTTCTACTTACAAATACTCGTTAGTCTCCGACTGACGAATAAAAGGGCAGACTGTACAACAAGGGCGAAGAGAGAGAGATGCCAATATCGCTGTATTGGTTTTACTTTGAGAAAGCTAGATGAAATAACTACAACTACTACGTGTGTATAATTCGTTCATATATCTTCCAACTATACATATTTGAGAAGCAAGGCCGCGGAGAAGATCCTGTAGTTGAAAAATTATATCGCTTGGTCCTTGTTTTTTTTTGTTGTGTTTGATCGTCATCAAAATCAAGCTTATGGACTAGAAAATCTGGGCCGTCTTATGGTACCTCGTTGTCTGTTGCCTTCTGCGCACGTCCTGGACCTAGCAACCTGAACCTTAGCTTGTTCATCGGGTCTCTAGGCTCGAGTTCAACAAGGGCTGCCTGGGCTATGTGTGCTAATAAGACAGGATGGTTTTGGCAGTCTGCAGATCCGGAGATTGTTTTCAATAAAATGGCATTTACAAATAGATTGCAAAGATGACCACAGTCGAAGCCACTTGTACTTGAATATGTCAAGATGATTGTGGCTACCATGAGCAACGCCCCATATACTAGATACAATGATACGAAGACCGAATTACAAAATGTGAGTGTGCATGTACGATATATATCTGTAAAGACGTGGGCAATATGTGAGTGAACATGAGTAGCCTCTAGACTGGAGGCCACAGTCGTGTCAAGAATGTGTTATATGTTTGGCCTGTCTACCTACCATGAATATTGACTAAGTTTGCTGATATGATACAGGCTGCTGCTGCTTACTGAAAGCAAGGTAACCAGAACCACGGGCGCAAACATTGACAAGCCTAGGAGACTTTTTGCTTGTGATTCCCACTTCCAGCCTTGGCTGGCGCCCACTATCCTCACCATCCTCACAGAGGAGACAGTGGCCTATTCCTCTATGCCCTCACTGGAGGGCAATGTTTGCGTTAGCTGCTTGCTTGATGTTTGATCGGGCTACGCAAACTATAGAAGAGGCCACGAACGCCATTCTTGACATAGACGGAGAGAGCGAGAGAGAGAGCCTGATATCTGTGTATATATTTTTAAGATGGCAAAATAGAACAATACACAAAGAGAGGAGGATAGGAAGGGACGGTCGGCCGCAACGCTGCCTAAAACGAGCAATTGCTTCCAAAAACAAACACAAACCCACTGGCATGAGACGGTTGTCGGTTCCAAAGCGCTTGTACCACTGCACCAAAGAACGCTGTAGCTGGCTACTATAGTTTCTGGTTTTAGGGCTCAGCTGGGGATCCGAAAGGGTAACTAACTAGTTGCAGTTGTAAATATTAGTATCTGTTTACCACCTTAGCCTGCTTCCTGAGTAGGCGCTGTCGTCTACCCAGTAGCAACCAGTTTCGTTTTTTTTAATTTTTTAATTATTTTTTAATTTTTTAGAAGGCGCTTCGTTCTTGCCGTTCTTTAATTAAGGGTGCCCCGTCGCTGGTTTATCCTTCGTCTTTTTCTGTTTTTCTAGCGGGTTTAGATTCTGGCTATTTTTCTACCGTTTCCGACTTTGAAATCGTCTTTCAATACTCCGATTTTCGTCGCACATTTTCCCCCTTGATTTTTTTTCTGCGATCGCTTGCAGCACAATCCTCACTTTTTTTTGTTATAGGATCCCGCATATCTGCCCTTTCCATTATTTTTTTTCACTGCTGATCTCAGCACTAAACGGACAGCTATCGTGCCAATCCTAGACTGGCGCTGCCTTGTTGAGATTGCCTCACCCTTAAGTGCTCAGCCCATCCCGCCTTTTTCCCGGCGGCCTTTCTACCTCATCCCCTCCAAAAACCAAAAAGCGACGCTTACTCGCAAGCAATTCCTTGAAAGCTGTTTTGCCCACACGCTTCCACTTTCAACTGCAATTGCTTCCCGCTAGGAATTACAACGCCTACATCCTAACACGCTCCCCTCCGCGTTTGCATATTCGATCCATTGCTTGTCAATGGTCTTCTACACTGTCTTTTCTCGAGACTAGACCTACCGGCTTGTCTTTTACCGAGTGCTCTTGTTGAAGCCACCAGACATACTTGTTCTCGATCTCATTCGCTGTCTTGATTCCGATTCTGCTCTCGATACACTGAACAATCCTCTCCTCGACCCACCGCCTGTTTACTGTATTGTTCGTGGCTCTTCTGTCCGCTTCTGCTTGGAACTAGTCTATCCAGTGTCTAGCGTGCCTGTGGCCAACTACTAGGTTCCCTCTCGTCCTTCTGCTGGGATTTTTCTACTCCCTTTTGCTTTCTCTGAACGTCTCGAAAAGCCCGATTGCAGTCCTGCCCGGTTCTCTCGATCTATCTACTTTGCCAACTTCTCAACCCGATTTTGTATTCGCTCAAGAATCGCCCCGCTCATCGGTCCGCCCACATCTCACAGTTTGGGACCTTTGATCAAGATCTGTCGGACCATACAAGCGTTCCTGCCGTATCCCGAGACGACTGAGGCTTGCTGACCACCCGCTCGGCTTCTTTTATTCATTCTTCTTGCCCAAGGGGCATTCTGGCTAGTAGACGGCTCTATCTTAGCCCTCGTCTGCGCGGCCAACCGTGTGTTCGTGTGCGATTGGTATACATATACACTATCTGTAATCTTGATTTGATACCTAGATCCCCATACATTAATTCTTTGTTTTTTGTAATATTTCACCGTCAAGACAAGACTCCGTGCCGCAATATATCTTCATATCTTGCGGTTGCTTATCACCACATATATTTTTTCTTTCTTTCTATACTATTATCATCATAACAGCTAATTATGGAGTCGACCCTGCCGTCTGTGACCACCACAGCTATGGCTCCGGCCATCCCTACTACCGACGGCGAACAGACTCCCTCGACAGTCCCTCCTCTAGCCCCGACCAACTTCGTTCGTAGATCTGTCACCTCGCGGCCCATATCCCAAGTGTCAGCAAAGAACCGCCTTTCGCAATACTCAGTCACTTCTGTCCCCTCGCGATCACGACCGTCCTCAAATGTCTTTCCCATGTATCCCTCGAGCCTACCATACGCTATGGTCCGTGACTTCGCCTACCCCTCATCACATCCGCTTCACTATGGCCCACCTCTTGAACCATCCGCTCCCGCGTCTGGTGCAAGCACACCGGCAAACGAACAAAGGCGGCTCTCGGATCCTCCGGCCCCCTGGGAGGGAAAAATGAACTGGGACTCAGAGTCCTGGTCTGCCGATTACTATGGCCGCTCAACAGACGTGCCTCCTATCCATCTAGTCGACGGCCCACCATGGTCGGAGGACGAGGATCTGCAGAGTCCTGTGGTTAGCTCTCGTCACCGCAAGCACAAATCAACCTCAGCGGCCTACTCCCGGCCATCCATGGATGCCAATTATTCTGTTGACCCTGGATATTATGTCGACCCTAATGATAGCTATTATCCCAGCCAGCTTGATGACGGCATCGATAACGACGAGTACGTTTCCCAATACCATTACCACAACCGCAACCACAACCATCACCACTACGATATTCGCAGCGGTCAGCAGTCTCGACTGTTTGGAAACCACGACGCTGACTCCGACTCTTCTAGTTGCGCATCATCTCCTGCTTTCCCTGGCGATCAATCCCGATACTCCCGAGACTATCAGTTTACCATAACCTCACCGGACGAGGAAATGCATGGCAAGGCCGTCGCTTTGTATGACTTCCAACGGGAAGATGAAAATGAGCTCCCGCTCATCGAGGGTCAGATCATTCTTATTTCTTATCGACACGGAGAGGGATGGTTAGTAGCCGAAGACCCCAAAACTAAAGAAAGTGGTCTTGTACCAGAAGCCTACGTCCGTCTCTTGCGGGATATCGAGGGCGGTATGAATGGCCTAGCAAATGCCATGGCTGCTGAACGGGCCGGCTCACCAAACGATGGTGGCACACCTACGCAAGCAGAACATTCGGCAGGATTTCCAGACCCAGTACCTACCATTAACACGAATACCAACACTATCACCAATACCGCTGGATACAACCAACCAGTAGTATCGACCTTTTCAACTTCTAGCAAAGACTTAGATCCTTACCCCAAAGATCAATTAGGCATTCAGGCAGGACAAGTACCCCCACAAGTGGTGCACTATCACGGTCAGCGCGGCGGAAGCCAAGCGAATACACCAACCATGACATTATATTCAGAAACTGGCTTCATGCGAAGAGGGAGCCAAGATGTGGTTTCCAACAACAAACAGCCTGTTGATTCTAACGGAGCGGATTATCAGTTACTTACCGATGCTAAAATGAGCCCAACAAATATCGTAGCCAACGGAGTAGATGGTGCTGACCACCGGTAGTCTTTGCTCCAGGCACATGGCTACTGAACTGCTTACTGCTTACCGCTACTGTTACTGGTAGTTAGTAAGTAGTAGCCCATGTGCTCGAATGACACCATACATTAATACCCCCCGAATTATATAACCTACATCACTACCATTCTTCATACATTTGACTTGTACAACCAATACAACCATATATTGCATAAACAAATTGTCTTTGTCTTGCTCTATCTTCGTACTGTCTTTTATCATATTAATGTACACCAAAACGATATCATTCTATGCAATTGAAAACATGAATATCATAGTTCATCATGACTGTAGTGGAAAACTGACGACATATTTATATACGTTGACGTAAACTATCTTCACACTTATGACATATTCACATCGAATCATCTTGACAAATGTATTAAATGTAACAATAGCAATACAAGGGGAGAGAGAAAAAAAGCGAGTGGCTGGTAGTATCAATAAGAGTTGTAATGTTCATTGACAAGGCGTGCTTTAGAACTTGTAAACCTGCTCCGAGGTGTAACCAAGCTCTTTCAGAGTACCAGACAGCTCGCCCTGATCCTTGGGGGAAACCTTGTTACCCGAGACAGCGTTCATCAGACCGGGAGGACCGCAGACAAAGACCTTGATGTTTTCAGACTTGGGCTCGGGCAGGACAGTCTTGAGGAGCTCCTTGGTGACGAAGCCCTTGCCACCAGTCCAGCCGGAGGGAGGCTTATCCAGCAGGTAGAAGGCACGGAAACGCTGAGGGTAGGTGTTCTCAAGCTTGTCGAGCTCAGCCTTGAGCAGAATGTCGTCGGCGGTGACGTTACCGAAGATCAGAGTGACCTTGGTCTTGTCCTCGGGGTTGCTGAAGATACCGCGCAGCAGCTGGTACATGGGAGTGATACCAGTACCACCGGCAATCAGGGCAATCTCGGGGTGCTTGTTGGCAGACCAACCGTACTTGGGCAGAGGGCCCTTAAGATCCAGCTTGTCACCAACCTTGAGGTCGTGGAAGTAAGAAGACATGGGGCCGCCCTCGTACTTCTTGACAATCAGGTCCATGTAGCCCTTGGCATCTATCAGTTGTGAGTAGTGAAGTTAGCATTGGAGGCTTCAAAAAATTTCAAGATGGGCGAAGTATCTTACCCTCATCACTGGTAGGAGTGTAAGGACGGATGACGGCCTTTTGGCCCTCGGCCTTGAACTTGGCTAGGATAGCCGAAGTGAAGATGACACCAGAAACAGCATCAGATTCGGGCAGCTTGAAGCGGAACAGCTTAGTGTTGCCTGACAGGTCCTTGACCTCAGCAAGTTCTAGGCCAATCCAGCCCTGTTCACCACCAGTGAAAGTCTTCTTGACGGCGGCGGGCGCGGCGGGAGCAGCCTTAGCGGCGCTGGGGCTACCGGAGCTGGTGAAGAAGTAACCACCGGCGGCTAGGGCAGCAGCACCGGCAGCGTATAGGCCGACGCTAGAACTGGGCTTCGCGGCAGCAGCAGCGGTGGGCGCTTCGGGGGTAGGCTTCGGGGCCTCGGCAGCAAAAGTGCGGATCTGCTGTTCATTGGGACAAACCAGGCCACAAGGCAAGACATTGATTAGCAATTGATTCGTTCACTTGGCTCGTTTTGTGTCCTAAGGTTGGGATCTAAGCAGTGTAAGGCTGAGGTTGCACCTTGTGCTGGGAGAGCCTGCGGCCGGTACTGTAGAGTGGATAGTGGGATACTTGGGTTATAGTGAAATTGATTCTTACCTGACGCAGAGGCCGGGCAACACGCATAGCAGACCGGGCGAACATGGTGAATATGAATCGTTGGGCTAGAAAAAGAAGAAAAAAACCTAAGTATTTGCAAGTAAAAGATATGGAGGAGGGGAGGGGCGATGGCCAGTTGCGATTCTTACAAACAAAAAAGAGCTCTGACGTTATGGAGCAAGGGAAACAACGAGCTTCCTTCTGCGGTAGCTTCCCTGCTTTGTTTGTTGATTCCCCGTACTATAGGCCCTTCGGGTTTTGCGTGGAATACCCGCTTTGACATTTGGGTTGATTTTTTCTTCAATACCCTACTATCCTATCTCCCTTGGCTAGTTGGGCAGCACATTTGTATATTATATTAGGCAGACTATTTAACCTGCAAATTTAAGACTGCTACGTAGTCTTCGCGACTTCAGCTTTGTGCCAGAACGGCAGAGGCTCAATGATAGTTACTTAGCTCAAGAGAAACTACACAGTCACGTGATATACACAAGGTGGGCTTGATGAATGGCTCGTCCAAGGACAGGGCTGACTGGAGGGTTTTACAACCTGTACGACAGACTGGCAGGCGTCGGTAGTGTGATAGAAGCCATGGTTCTTATAAATGAGGACGCGCTGAATGGCTGCATATATCTGTATGGAGGACAGGAACCCGGTCTTGGGTGATAGGGTTGATTTGCCTGCCCGCTAAAATAAGGAAGAACTTATGTGATGTGCTGTAGTATGTGATATCTGGGATTCACTCGGCACCCTAGTGAGTTCTGTTGTTGGCGTTCTACGACTCTGTTCCCACCGAACAGCTTTCTAGAAGACTATGGAAACGAGACTGGATAAACTATGCTTCCTGTTTGACCTGCAGGCAGGCTTCATGGAATGAGTCGCATAGAGGATGTATGACACACATCACCATGGACGATACTTGTGCCTGGATTTACAAGGGCCAATGAGGTGAACGAGTGGCATGGAAGACTACTATGAAACTGACCGCCTTTCTTTTTGATTGACTCTTTATGTTTATTTTGGAGAAGGCCGGTCCTTTGATCAGAGCTTAAACTGAGGCAAAGAGAGCTCAACAGAAATCTAGGCACAAGATATCCGTACATACGAAGCCAGGGCCCCGCACAGACGACGAGTTAGTTAGCTTATGCTAATACTGTAGTACTAATACATATGTAGTTAGTGATGGCTATGGATTGAGGCATCCAATTGCAAAGTTAAACAAGAGGCTGGGAGAGGCATTGTATCTTAGTCTTTTGGAGACGTGATATGGAGCTCTAAGGTAGCGCTGAACAGGAGTTCAAGGCCAACTTCAGTGGTTAAAATGTAGTGGTTAAGGTTAGTACTAAGGCCCTAAGGGAACCCCGCTAAGACAGTGCTTGATTTTACAAGGGTTTGTGCTGACAAAAAACTAACAAAAAACAATGGGCCCCTCCTCTTCCTCAACAATAACAAACAGCACTTCTACGAACAACTTTGTTATTCACGGGTGGCTACACAACCGCCAACAATGCGTTCTATGTCAATAGGCTATAGTAGCTTCTAGCTTTAACCCTCAATGCAACTAAAACCAAAGTTTCATTGCCACCGACCAGCTAGGACCACCCCTGACGCCACTCAAGACGAGCCATGAATACAGTAATGAGATGTCTTGCGTCTTGCTTATTTGTAGCTGGAGAGGCTTGGACACCGGTTGGTGGATCGATGATGATGAATGGACCGATGGATGGATTTGGATGACTGGCTGGGGCCGCTGAAGCCCTGCTTTTGAGGCGGCACAGCTAGTTGTACTTTCTGCAGAAAGACCACTACGGGATTTACTCTGAGTAACAGTAAGCTGCAAGCTATATATATATATATGAAGGCCTGAACTCACCCGTCGTTTCGTCCACCGTATTTTCCTCTTCCTCTTTCTCGTGCCAAAGCCTTGCATTGACAGTCTTTTTAGCCCCAAATAATATTGCGTTTGTAGCTAATAGAAAGGGCGGCTTTCTTTGCTTGCAAGCAATAACTTTCTATACAACATGCCGCCTAAGGAGTCTTCGTCCCGTAACAAGTCCGGCCGTTCGTCTCGGCGTAACGAGCGCGAACGGTCTCACGGCACGTCATCGCGTTCTCGGGTTCACGAAGACTCTACGCTATCAGCTAATTCTCCCTACCAGTCGTCGTTGCGCGCAGCCGAGTCGCGCTTCTCACTGAACGACCAGTTCGCCACCACCCGTCGTGAGTTTGAATTCGGCTTCGACGATGCCTCGTCTGTCTTTACCAAGGTTACCGACGCTGGCGATATCCCAGCTTATGCGGGGGACTCTGACACCGAAGGAGCCGAGGCTACTGATACCGAGAAAGTCTTTGCTGCCACCGACGTTGATTACGACTATGTTGAACCCGATCACTATGATATTCTATGTCTCCCTCGGTCTTCTGCCTTGACCCAGGATCAGATCCGGCGCGCCTTCTATCGCCAGTTCATGCTGCTGTACCCAGAGAACCATTCTAGCAAATACCGTGCATCGGCGACTAGTCTTTTCCTCCAAGCTCAAGTTGCTTATGAGACGCTCATGGATCCACAGCGCCGAGCCGAGTACGACATGTTCAACGAGGAGGGTGATGTGGCTGATGTACAGATCCATGGAAACTACGATGCTGTAGTTGAGGAGAAGCTACGTGCCAAGATGCAGCAGGTCGTCTACGGTAGCTCTGAGGTCGGCATCCGTGTCGATGCGTCCAAGTTGTATAGACAATTGCAGCGTCGTGTGAATCGCCGTGAAGCGCCGAGCCGCGCTGATGTCGCCAATGGTTTCAAGACCCTTGACTATTCGTTGAGCCAGTCATTGACAGTCCCAGTCCCGGTGCACCGTGTTCTCCCGACGGCGCAGTTGAAGGCAGCGCGGGAGAAGATCAGCGGCCTTGTATCTAGGATCACTAACAAGAAGAAAACCGAAGAGAAGGAGAAGGAAAAGGAGCGCCACCGCGACTCGAGACATCAGCAAGCAGTCCGTGACGAGGCAATGTACTTCATGGCAATCCCAACAGTCACTGTGGCCGCTTCTTTGTATGGCCTAGTTGACGGCTTGACACAGAACACAGCCACTACCTCGCTGCTCACCGACCGCTTCCAGCCGCTTCTGCCGCTAACTATTCCACGCCACCGGATCGTGCAGCTTGGAGAGCTTCGTTGCGCGCCGCTAGTCTCCGTCCGGGTCCGACAGGAGATTATACACCGTGCCCGAGCAGCTGCTGCGACTACCGAGACTCCGGCTGAAGATCGCTGGACCAAGAGTGCCATCGAGATCGAGTCTGATGTCATTCCAGATCGTGCACTGACTGCCCGTGTTTCTCATACCTTTATACCCCCTTACAGCGCCCAGCCATGGAACATTGAGGCTAGCGCTACTAACGGCCGCTATGTTACTGGTGGCATTCCGCGATTGGGTGCCGGGGTCTACCGCCGTGTTGGCCCCGGAACAGCGTTCTTGCGTGTAGACTCGGGGGACTGGCGTTTCGGCAATGGCAAAGTGTGCAACTTCTTCAGCCAGTTCACTCAAGAAAGTCGCAAGTGGTTCTACGCCGAGTTCCAATTCCCCCTCAAGACAACACCAAGCGTCGAGATTGGTTACAAGACTACTCCATGCGAACGCTGGGCAACCACCAACTACGCAGATATCCCGCGTGGTGAAAGTGGTATCCGCGGAATGGACCGTGAGGCGTCCTTCGCTGGAAATGGATCTTGGGCGCTCTCGGCTACTGCCATGCCGGGTGATGCCTATGCTGCCTATGTGCGCTACTCGCGCGACATACCCTTCTTGGCTCCAGTCCAGACTCCCTCCCGACTAGAGGCTGAAGTCTGTGCGAGTAGCGCTGCCACGGCCTTTGCGGATGGCTATCTGGCTCTCCGTAACCTGTGGCAGGTCGGCCGCTTTTCGCGTCTTGGCCTCGAAGTTTCTGTCAGCGTGTACCACGTACACGTATCACTTTACTGGTCACGTCTAAGTCAAGCCATTAGTCTCCCGCTTCTAGTCGCTCCACGCGCCATACTTCCCCAAACTGCTGGCTTCTGGGCAGTGGTTGCTTCGCCATTTGTGGCTGTTGCTGCTAGCCAGCTAACTAATCGCTGGCTGCGTTTCGGACGTGTGAAGAAGAAGCTGGAGCGTAGCCCAGAAGTAGTAGCCCAGTATGTTGCGCAGAAGCGTATCGATGCTGAGGAGTTTGAGTTCCTTATTGAAGACTATGTCGAGTCACGTCAAAAGCGGGAGGCTAAGAAGGGTGGACTCGTCATTCTTAGCGCCAAGTATGGCGTCAAGACAGCTGACGGTAGCTGGGCCGGCTCAGAGGTTGCCGACGTCAAGATTGCGACTGCGGCCCTCGTTGACGGTGATGGCCGCCTAAACATTCCGGCTGGAGTTCGTAAGAGTCACATTCCCGGCTTTTGGGATCCGGCGCCGTTGCAAGAAAAGGTGTTGCATGTGCGCTACCAATACCGCGGAAAGGAGGGTATCATCGAGGCTCGTGGCCATGAAGCTCTTTTGCTGCCAGAAACTTACTAGAAGGGAGGAAAGGAAAAGGAAATAAAGCACATCTATCTACTACGGCAAGGAAGAAAAATCAAAGAAGAAAAAAAAAACTGTTATACGGCTCGATAGCAAGAAGGAAACAACCGAAATCATTTACAATTATGACTAACGAGTCTAATGTTACACAATGTTTCATAAATTATGTAACTACCCCAAAAATAATAATGATAAATTACATAACTTAACTACATGCACAAATAAGCAATTCATATTTACAAAAGCACGTGGTGATGTTTCTCAAAGAGTGGAATATTGATATTATTTTGTATTGCAGGTTAATCCCTATAAAAAGTTCCTATCCTTTCCATGCGTTGGCAAAAAGCTGTTCTTTGTCCTGCTCCGAGCGCTATCCAGTTGCCTTGTCGTCATGTTAAATTACCAATTAAAAGGGGCTTATAGTTGTGAGTGTGTATGCTTTTAAGCCTAAAAGACAGTTCCCGACCCTTGTGTAGTTGATTAAAGTTTAAGCGCACTGATTTAGTCAGTGAAGCCCAGAGCCTCGTTCCAGACAGTCACGGTAGAATCGCTGCGGTCAGCAGGCGAGCCAATGGCAGCGACCTTGGCCTTAGCAGCCAAGCAAGCAGTCTTAGCAGCGTCATTGGACTTGCACTGGTTAGTCAGCTCGTCGCAGATACGGTTGGTGATGATGTTGGGGTTCAGGGCCTCCTGTTGGATAGCCTCGATCTTGGGGTCGTTGGCCTGGAAGGTGAACTCAGTAGCCTTGCGACCGTTTAGACCACCCTCACGGCGGATGGTAGGGTTGCAGAGACCGAAATCGACGCCAGAAAGGGTGGTGTTGCCAGTAGTTCCAGCGTTGATGCCGGCAGGAGTATCGGTAGAGCCAGCAGCCACAGAGCTAGTAGTGGAAGTGGAAGTAGTAGTAGTAGTAATAGAAACGGCGTCAACGTTGGCGTTACTGGTGGTAGAGGTTGAGCAAGTGTCACGAGTGACAGTGACGGTTATCATGGTGCTAAAAACTGCGTTGTTCTTGCTAGCAGAACTAGCAGTAGTAGAAGTAGCAGAAGTGGCGGTGGTAGAAGTGGCGGTGGTAGTAGTAGCAGTGCCAGCAGCTAGGCCAGACAGAGCGACATTGTTGCCGCTAGCATCAACAGCAGTGAAGTTACTGAAGCCGTGAGCAATGATGACCTCGGCAACCGACAGACCGTTGGCATCGAAGGGGGTAGTCAGCGAGGTAGCCGAGTTAGTGTTCTCGATGTCCGAGCCAATAACGGCGGGATCCATCAGAGGCACGATACCACGCAGAGACTCGGTGGCAGGCAAAGAAGTATCAGCACACAGAGAGTCGACGCTGACCTTGAAAGGGTTGAAGTTGCGCTCAGCAGCAACCAGCTTGGCTGCGGCATCAATAACCGAAGCGTCGTTACCCAGCTGGGCAACGATCTTGTCAGCCAGCTGCAGCTTAGCACAAGGGTTGGCAGCGGCCAGAAGAACACTAGGAACACCACCAGCAAGTGTGGCGGCCTGGCCAGGGCTACCGAAGTTGCTCAGAGCAGCAATGGCAGAGACAGGAATCTGCTCCTGGCCGAAACGGGCTTCGGCAAAAGCCAGAAGAGTAGAAAGGATGAAGGTCTTATAGGCAGACATTATTAATAATAATGTAGTTTTAAGCTTAAGTATATTTAATATTGGTGAAAATGAGGAGTTGGCAAGACTTCTTGACGCTTGAAAGAGTGTGTAGTAAAAAGAATAGTTTAAAAGAGTAAGATAAAAATAAAATACCGACTAGCGGACTGTAAAGGACAGAAAAAAATGATAGTGAGAAGAAGAGAAAGAAAGGGATCAGTTCACGGAACTTCAAAGAAAATAAAGAAAGAGAAGCGAAGGAGTTTCGAAGAATTGTTGATGATCGAGATGAAGAGAAGAGACGAAAGCAAGACGATCCAAAGACGCTGGCGGCCCAGCACTCTTATACCCAGAAGTTCATGATCATGGTTTAGTCTTGCGTCGTATAATCTTAGTGATTCAGGTAGACGATAAATATAATCAAATCATGGTTTAGTCTCTTTCTACTCGCAAGATTGACGATCATACTCCATACTGCTAGTAGGTTAGAGACAGAGAGAGACCTTCTCCATGTTGAACTATGCTACTATTCTTCAAAACTTGCATAGTAAGGAAAAGTAAGGGGGGTGGTCGTCTAGTATGGTCATCCCAACTTACTGTCAGACTTTACATACAGTGTAACATCGACTTCCACTCGATACTTACTTGCCCGCCTGTCTACTTCTAATGACAGCGCTCGGACGACACCAAGTCTGGTTAGCGGGGGTAGACAGGGTTAAACAGGCTGGCCCATTCTCGGGCTCAGGTCACTTTGTTTGATCGCTGTTAGCCGGTCACATACCAAGGAGTAGAGTATGAGTATTTCACTTCAACAGGGCGTTATCATGAAGTTTCCAGGCTACTTCACTACTTAATTTCTCCTATCGAGACAATTATCAGCTATTGCTAAAGTGTAACCTATGGAGTCTTAAGCAAAAATAGGGAGACCCTGATCACCGCCAATATTCAGTATGTTAGGTCTTTCTAGTGTGTAGAGAGAGATAAACAGATGACTAGAAAATCACGCAGCTTAAATAAGACGATATTCATGCGTCGATCTTCTATTTACAATGGTGTGCTTATGGAGATCACGTCTGACTTTAAGACGGTATCACGGCAGACATCTTTCAAGCCTTCACAAATAACCTTATCGCTTGAACAGAAAAGAATCAGAACAAACCAAAAAGAAGCTACGAGTTTAAATCCGCCACCCGTCACTTTCCCATATGTCGCTTGTGAGCTTATTCCTATCAGTGTTAAGAATGCTTTCTGGTTGTTCCACTCCTTCTTTCGCTCGCTTCCTTGGCCAAAGCCCGTCAAGCGCGCGGAAACAATCTTACTCGCAAATGAAGCGTAAAGAATAATAGTCACTTGAGAATTACAGTATCAAAATCCCGATATGAAAACACACGGAAAAAAGGAGAAACATAGGCGGAAACGCAGCAAGTGCTGTCTTGAGAATTATCCGAATCGCAAGTGCTTGTCGCATACTTTGGACCAGCTATTAGACTTTGGTAATGTTCGTGCCATCTAGAAGTTGCCAGCCTGAGAAAGAATGGTAAAGCCCATGAACATATTAGTCATGAGTATATTATATGTATCACGTTGGCGCCCGTGCGATCTTTACCTGCGCAGTTCCAGGTATACCTCGATAATGGGAGGCTTTCTGTAACCACATTTCGCTAGAAGGTGGTGGCATGCTAAGCGATCTATTTTTTTTTCTGGGCCCAGGTCTTGGCTTTCAGTACGGCCGGCACTGTCAATCGACGATGAATCTTTCTACGATCGGTATCTGTTTTTTTTTGTAGCTTTATGAATTAGCAATCAATAAATAAAGGTCACATTATTTATACGTATCGTTTACACTTCGAATACGTACCACTGCCTAATTGGGACACAATATTCACCGCCTTAAAAAAACAAAGAGAAAATAGCAAAAATCATTAAAGTACCTCGCACCTGATTGTAACTATATAAGAAAAGGTTTATTCAATTATCATGAATAAAGGTAATTAGTTATAGGCGATGGTATATGTATCCGTCTCTCCCAAGGAAGACACTGGGCCTGCTATTGGCCGCCTGATCACATCACCATAGACAATACCCTAACCACACAACAAGGGGCCCTTGATTTCTGCAAATTCATCAAGGAGACAAATTTTCTTTGTACCTTGAAATATTTAACATGAACTTATTCATCAAACCCTTCTTCCGAGACCCTGCAACTTGGGGCTTATTTCGGCTCATGGCCATTCCGAACTAGGACACTGCGTTCTTTCAAACGACTCATGAGAAAGATTCTTAGCCGCTCAGAAACTTAAGCGTCGTATTTGACGAAATATGGTACAGGCGAGACTTGAGACAACCTGTTTCTTTAGCCAAAACATATTTCCATCCTGAAAATTAATTCATGACGAAGGAAGAGTTGACTCTAGAAGGTATCAGTCTCGAAAAAAGAACTTCCTCTTGTAAAATGCATGATATCCTTTCCATTTCCTTTTTCGGTTGTTGTCTGATGTATTTTACGATCTAGATGGTTTGATCTTCAATTCTCTCAATCTAATGGGATGGGCCTCGTAAGATGATGTACTTTTTTTTAATTTTTTAATTTTGTTTAGCTAAGATGGTGCGAATTTGCTAAGCGATGTACGAGATATGACCAGTAAATATTTTTAGAACATCATATAAAGCAAAAAATAGTAGAGATTACTGATGTGATATCTGAGAAAACAAACCCGATTTCGATCGATCTCTTCAATAAAAGCAAAAGACTAGGCGTTCTCATGTGGCGTTCCAAGACTCTGTGGCGCATATCTGGAATGTCGTACTATACAATCTTTTGTTATACCATGTAGGTTTATGAAAGGAATAAGCTTTGACCACTACGGATATATCCACTCTATGTAGAGCATGTACATACATACATACATATTACAGTTGTTCAGCATGTGGCTTGTATTTGTATAACTATCCCGAAATGGAAAAATAAGAAGAAAATTTGGAAATCAAAAACAAGTTTATTGGTTTAGTGATAGCTATACTAATATTAAACTGGCATATAAAGAATGGGGTATTAGGGCAACTATTAAGAAAGAAGTGTAGGTGATAAGACATGTGGATTGAAACTTGATCATCATATAGAGAGAAAAGAGATGACAACAGATTGAACTACATTAGAATAAGAGAGAAGGCAGGTGAGCCTACGATGATCAAGATGCAGCGACTCAACCATGCTGAATATGCGCACCATCGATACATTATTATTTATACGCTGGCAGCAGCAACTGGCTGTCCTTTGACGTGAGCACCAGAGAAGCGGCTGTTCACACCCCAAATCAAAGACTCTAGGGCCACCAATACGAAGAGGAAGAAGCTGCCATGTTCACAAATATTAGATAAATGATATCACAAGCAAGAGCACAAGATAGATAGGTGATACTTACAAGGCTAGGAAATTGAATGCCTCACCAGCATGCTTCAACGAGCACTTGCTAACTTCCCACGGAGAGTGCGTACTACATCCCGCAGTGTTGTAGTCCTGTGCCGAAAAGATGAAGCTAGTAAGCCATAGGTACGAAAAGACCAGATTGACGGGTAGAAGCCAGCCAGAATACTTAGACCACCAAGGCAATATCTGGAGGAAGAGGTAAAAGGCTAGCGTCAGCACGGCAATGACTTCTTGGTAGACGAGCCTGGCGTTGCGATCGTCGTACTTGTGGATAAAGTACGAGAAGATGCCGGTGTTGATTGTTGCGGAAATAAAGACGAGGAAGTATGCAGCAAAGGCAAGGGCACGAGATGTAGTAGAGACGGCCATATTGAGACGGCTGGGGGACTGAATATGATTTGCGAAGAGAATGAGACTACAATGACAACGAACAAGTGTGCGGGCAGAGGTAAAATTATGGATAGGAATGACAATGAGAAAATTAACCTGAGTAGAGAGAAGTTCCGTGAAGAGGACTGGCTGTGTACATATATATTTTCCTATCATGGCATCTAATCTACATCTGTAGTGTTGAGTAACGTCATCTGGCCATGGTTTCGTGACATGTCCTTCTCCCCTCTGCGACCAGGTTGTCCATTGCTAACTCTTCCCAAAGCCTAGAATGTCTGAGATTGGATACTTGATACCTCCTCCTTCTACCTTCCATCCTTCCGGTCTCTTCGGCTTCGCTACCGCCCGCTATCGGCTAAGGGAATAAAGCATAGATAGAGCAGGCCGAAAGTAGCAGAGCACGACATGATGTAACCGAGATGGTGCTATGCATCTGTGTAATAGAGCGGAGTGAGATGGAATGGAGGGGTTACATGACACACTAGGCTATGGTACCGGATATTGGGCCTTTCGATATCATAGGCTGGGCCTGAGTGAAGTTGTAACTACGAGCGTCATGGGGAGTGCCTTATCGCGATCAAGACACTGCACAACTTTACAATTATACCTCCGATGTGAAGAAAATAAAGGTCGGAGGTCGAGAGGCGATAGCTTCGGACATGCCTGAGGAATGTCCGAAAGAGAGATAGATAGACTGTATCTGTATGGCTGTCCTAGAATCATGAGGCGGGATCTCTCGCTGGGTTCCCCTCCTGTTTCCTGTAGACATGAACCGTTCTGATTGACAGCAAGTTGGAGAACAAATGTAGACATACATGATGCCCAAGATGCAGAAAACGTAAGATGCTTTGGTCTCAGCAAGGCATGATGGTTGATATTATGTGATGTGATGTGCTAGACAGATATCCACAATAAGAACTACCGAATCTGGTCATGAACAGCGGTAATCATGAAATGCCGTCGGGCAAGATGTCAATATTCCAACTATGATAGTAGCATTTCCCGCTAGCCTGTCTTTTAAGTTCTGCAAGCTGACAGCAGATAGTCACGTTATGAGACTCAATTTTGATTGATAATATTTCCATCTGCTTCCACAAGCAAATAGATATAAAATAACGAAGAGCAAGACATTGAAAATAAATTCCCCAATATACGCATTTGTAATCACTTAGACATACATATGCGATAAATGCACCGATGTTATGCGTCTTGGTAGAGAGAGTGCATAGATTCTAGACTTCGGGGCACGTTGATAGGGCAGAATATGAGTATGACCATTTCCCCAACATACGGTAGTAGAAACGTCTCTAATAGCCATGCTTTCACTGAAATTCATGTGAAGTATATCATTCAAACTTACATGTGGTTGGATTATGATTTCCGCATCGATATCGTACGATGCCATTTATAATGTTCTTTATGTCTTTTAGAATCACTAGATAAATGAAAACCTAATTGTAATAATATTCTACACCCGGCAACTCAACCTAAGAGGATACGTCATATTTTGTTAACATCATAGGAAAATACATATGTATCACCATCGTCGTCACTTTTGCTATTCGTCACCCTTTTCTGGAATACTCGGACAACAGCAATTGCTTTCGGAGGGAAACATATGTGGAGTTTGTACCGATGTGATCAGGTGCAGAAGAAAAAAAAGGCAATAACTTTGTATGCCGGAGCTAGGATGCATGCGGCCCCACTTTCACCTCTTCATGGTGGTTTTGGTTGGAGGAGGAAGGGATGACCTTTCTCGGCAAATTCAAAACGGCAATTACCACCACAATAAGATATCTGACAAGAAGAATGCCGGCCTAACTTTGGCTTCGATAGGACTCCAAAACGTCTCGTTTGCGCAATTTTTTTTTGATTATGCATTCGCGAATTTTCTTGGACCAGTAGAGTTGATTCTGTTCTTTGCCGTCCTGTTAGGCTCCTGGATTATTATGTACATTTCCGTTCTGTAGCCGCCAGCCTGCATATCAATCTGACTGGAAGATGGGCGGCTCTGAGTAATTGTGATAACCTCGTGACAACAGCATCACAATCACCATTTAGTTTTTGGGCTTAACTCGCTCTCCGGAGACTCCGAGTTGAGAAATTTCTCCTCTCTTCTGTGCTACAGATTGGTAGGCGATATTCTTCCTCTTCGATCGGTCTCTCGGCTCTTACACTTACAATTAGGTCCTCTCTTATAAGGCCTCTATTGATGAATCACAGTGCGTTTGAAATTTGAACTTAGCCGAGCTATGTTATACTAGATATTCACATTCAAGGGCTTGCCGTGTCTTTGTATCTCGGTTCTAGATTTTCTTCCCAACAGTTCTCTGCCCCAATCATTAAGGTACGATAACGAACCAAATATCAACTCTTTATTATGTACCCTATATTACACAGTCTTGTGTATATTGTATTCTTTATTTAGTAGTTTGGTTAAGGTACAATGTGTACACCAGGAAATAATTGTAAGTATCACAAAGGTTGTCTTCAAGTGTTTCTTACAAAAGCACTCAAAACCCACATTGGCCAAACTCTTAGCTTCAGTAGCTACACTAATGTTTTCGAGTCCATCGATGGACTCGAAAACTCCTCAAGATAGCGGTAAGTAGTGGATCGCCTTCAAGCTAAACAATCCTTGGGTTAAATGATATACATCGATTGTGATTTTGGATCTGCCGTAATTGGTAGAACCTAAGCAATAGTACTGAGTGCCTTAGGAAACACAACCAGTAGCTATAAAATCAAAGGTATACTGAAAGCTGTAGGCAAAAATAGGTCGAATGCAATAAAAATTGCTAGATATCATATGTTATTATCTTCAATATATCCTTAATGTATGTTGATAACATTAGGAGCTGGTAGCTCTCTATAGGCAATACGCAAGACCTGAAAGGATATATATCTTCATGATGATTGTACATATTTACCTTTGATATATCTCGCGATGGTATTGCCATTAGTTTTTAAATAATACGTAAGTACAGCTTAGTATTCATGGTTCTATTGCTGTTATATAGACATGTACACCGAAACATGTAAGAGCATGTATGCAACGGAATAGGGATAGGGTTTAAACAAACTTATCTGCTTCGCCTAGCTTAGTCATCGACCATTCTTTCCACTACTACTAATATCTAATCGGTGATGATAAAATCAATAATTTTACCTGGCACTATGAAGCCATGACAGGAAAAATGGAAGTTCTTACTGATCTAACCGTAAATTACAGAAGATAACTGCTGTTTATAAATTATGTCATTACTTAAAGCATTAGAGACAAACTGAGGAAAAGAGATACGTCTGGGTATATGTTTTAGCTCAAACTATCGTTCTTTCCATTAGTCTACTAAGACCTATTTGATAAGGGTTTTGTAACTAGTCTTCAATTTCAGAGACATACATACAGTAGCATATTGAATAGATGGCTAACCTTGAGAAGGCTATCGTGCAGATTATTCATTACATAATTCTTAGTTTATACCCCGAACACATGATTAGAAACATAGTTTGAAAGGTTGTGACACACCAGTGATTCCATAGTGGGATGTTTGTGGCTTGATTTTTCAGACAAAGACCGCCTCGTCATAGTTCTGGGTGGATTCTGTTGGTACGTACTCACTCCGAAAACTCGTCTGGTGAAATTGTTTTAGATGCCGACGGTTTCCATAATTACAAACTAATAATCTTAAGTTTGGGCTCGTGAAGGGTCTATCTTCGGTGTTGATCAGGCCACTAGTGAGTTTGTACATGGGAATAATCACGTTGTCAGATATGATATGCCCGGATGACTCAGCAAGCACTCGTTTGTTGTGACACGAATAAATACAATGTGTTCCACAAGAGAGAGCATTAAGGCCTAGTGATATACAGAGCGACTACACTGTAGGTCTGTAGTAAGCCACTGTTTGAAAATTACCTCTCCGTTCGTTTTCCCAATTGATGTATTACATTTTATACATGAAGCATTTAAAGATACAAGATTTCAGATGTCAACATGTTATCTCGCCAAAATCTGTCAAAATTTGAGATGATAACTACATAAATATAGATAGTTTAGCTTTACTTATACATACCATGGAAGCCACTTTATTCCCTGTCCTGTCAGTAAAGGACTTGTTTTGACATGGACTTCAGATCGAAATTATACTATATGTGCAAGGAGATCTTAAGGTTCGATAAAGAGGTTCTATTGAAAATCACCCGTAGAAGTAATGAACCTGGAGAGTCTCTGTAATATACATACTCTCCGAGGTCCTATGTAAACCCCTATTCCTTGCACCTCTCCCTAGCTCTCTTACTCTCAAGGGTTTCCTTAACCCTGACAACCCTAATGGTTGATAGACAATATGCACATTACATATAACGTTTTATGCTTCCATTGATTTATACCCCCTGTGAAACTACGAAAATAACCAGGAATCGAGCTTAATAAAGATTCTAACGACAATCCCGTCTTCTTGCCGCCCAGAGCAGGGGATTGATTAACTATGGCAGGATTCATCGAGGTAACGAAAAAAAATTGGAAGAAAATGTAAGAAAAAAAACGAAAAAACCTTGATTTATACCCTCTATGGCTACTGCGATCCTCATTCCTCGCTACTCTTTTATCGATTATATATAGCGCCAATTTTTAGTTGTACAAATATTGGTATAACCATTTAATCACACAAACGTCAAGGTTCGCTCATGTTTCGCAATTGGCGAAATATCGGCAAGCAGAAGCCACGAAGATGCTAGGTTTGACAAGTAAGGGATTCTTGCACAATTCAGAATAGACTCCCAGGGCTAGACCGTCAATAGACCTTTCTTCGATTTTCCTAGTCTTTATACTAAAGTCATGTTGACTCCATATCGAATTCGTTGTTATAGCCGAGATATCCCAACGAGGCATTCAATCGCAGAGGACAACAGCTTCCACAGCGATCACATAGAGGACCAAGTCGATCCATTGTTGTGCTTATCTACACAATCGAGAGGACGAGAACAATAGAAGAGCAATACCAACTTGTGGCTCTTGTATACAATTTTTCTCTCAATGACAGTGGAGCGTGGGGGCGTGAAGTGGTCGGAGATCACCTCGGCGGTGTCGCTTTGGGAATACCCTCTTTTTGGCTTGGGCTTGGGCCACTAGAAAAAAAGAGCCTCCCTCGATGGGCTCTGACGTTGTTACCTTTTGCTATATATATATTTTATTTTTATTTTTTATCTTTTATGCTTGACCGCCCACGAGCTCATAGTTCTCTAGCATTGCTCTGTGACCCAGGCGTTCAGGTGTGAGTCCAACCTCGATGATAAGACGGAAACATGCCACTTGGTTCATATATCACCAACATGCGATTTCATGATCATGAGCACCTTTCATCAATTTGTCCTAGTGTAAGGATACACTCCCTATGATGTATCGTTGCACAGATGATCAATTCCGAGTTGATCGATAGAAACTGGAAGGCGTGATGGCGCTAAGGACACAAGACTGGCAGATAGCGAGACTCGCCGAGGGAGAAATAAGCCTACGAGGGGAGCATATCCACTTCCATATTATCAGGCATTTAACCATCGGTCGAGAGGAAGAAGAGCTGTAGCTAACCGTTAGAAGCTAACAGAATGGCTGCTTCCTTGCACCGCAAAGACCGCCTATAAATCAATTTGCAGACTTGCTTTCGAGCTCTACACAACCGCGTTATAAACAAGGACAAGCACTTGAGCGTGATTCCTTTTATAGGACACCTAGAAAAAGAATAGGAAGACCAAAAAAGATTCCAGCATTAAATATAGCCAAAGAGGAGGCTCTGCGCTGTTTTGCTGGGACGGCATTAAAGCTTGCTGATTGGATGCAGGACATCTTAATTCGCCTTAGGACTGCCTTTTTAGGCAAAGCGTGTGGCGTGGTAGTATTTTTCTATTATTTTCTTTTCTGGGATTCTGGCCTGCCCCCTGACAGAGCCAAGTATATTTAGAGTGTAGCCACTGCAATAAGGTACTTTACAGAGCACAGTATGCTGTGCTACAAAACCGAACACCGTTCTACTGCCGACACCGAGAATCGTCCGCACACCCTCCAGCAGGTTTTTCCCTGCTAAAAAAAAGAGACAACAAAAGAAAAATAGAACGAAAAAAATAAGTCCAATTAACCAGGGTCTATTTTTTTGAGCCTTGCCACACACCCTCTTGTTCTTAATATTTTGAGTGTTCCGATCCACTGTAACGCTGGAATACTGTCTATTGAACAACGGTTATTGAAAAGAAGAATGTGAATAAAGCCGTTGGGAATTGATGTACTGCAGGGGGCTTTTGGAGTATATTTGTCTTTGACAAACACCACATCAAACATTTTGATATCATTTTCGTGCGTGTAAGTCGGAACAGCACGGCCGAGCAGATAATAGTGAACAATATTATTATGTTGCAAGTAGTGCCTTCGCTTGTCAAAACTGCAAGTCATGAGTCAATCCTAGAACACAACAATGAAGATGTTGTATTGGCTCCTTTCAGTATACGTAAAATAAACCAGAGAAGCGATCTTGATGCAAATTTTGCGTCCTCTCGTCATATTGGTTTCCGGGCTTGTTACACCCGCTTCTCGAGATCGTTATTCCCAGTGAACTAGCGCGGGAATATCGTAGCGAAAAATGCCAACGAAGATAGCGATGCTTCGGTTTTTATACATTGGTGATTGTGTCCGTTCGAACCTTCTTTTCTAGCTGTATATCGTCCTTGTCAAATCCAAACTCCCCTTGCTTCATGGGGGGCTTGATGGCTCTTTTAGAGGCCTTAATGTTTGTTGGTTTAGTACTGTTCGGTCTTGTCCAGCAAGTGCTAGAAAACCTGCGGTGATAATGGTAATAACACGGCGACAAAACTGCGAGACTGCGAAGAATGGTTGGATTATGTGAAAGAATGGTCAGCCTACGAATGGCGAGAAAAGGGCGAGTGGCGTCTTACAAGATATGTACTACATATATAATAAATATTGTCTAGCTAGGCCCCCAAAAACGACTCTTCTCTTGAGAATATTCGTTCTTTTCTAGTTTCTACTTGTTTTTGAAAATTTACTATCGAGTATCTCATATTCTCGATATACATATATATGTGTATTGCCATGGCGTTTTGACACATTTCTTGGCACCCATCAGAAAGCAACCTGCCGGTCCGATCCTCTCGACAATATCTGCCTCGACGCCCTCCAGCCTATTGTGATACATATCAGACATAGGCATAACGTCTAGTTTCGCCTATCGATTATTCTTCCTCCCGTAAGGCCAACATCCCGTCCTAGCCTCTTCATATTTTGCTCTCTCCTATATTTCCTGCCTGGTCTGTTACTTTGTTTGTGCTAAGAAGTCTATTTCCCACTAGTGTATATAGCCTCAGGCTACTACTGACGAAGTTTGATGACATGACACCAGCACCCTTTTTTCGTTGTCATAGTCTTCTGTTGCAGAAAGTTCATGTTTGAAGGTCCTTGATATTCCGCAGATAGCCTGTCTTTCTTTGTCCCACGCCCTCTATCGATCTGAATTTTTGCTTGGCACGAGACTAAAGAAGAAAGGGGGGTGTGTCATTGATTTGTTTTCTTTCTTACTATTTGGGCTTATGTAGAGCCTAGAAAGGTCCGAAAAGAACTTCTCAAAACACCATGGATGAGGGTTCTCAAATCCACTCTCTGGTCTTGTGAAGACAATACAATCAAATTGAAAAGCAGGGAACTAATTCACAGCGTCTTATTTGGAGCACTTGGCCCAAAACCCAACAATTATGTTATATGGCGTGGCTTAAGCGTTCTATTCCCAAGAAGTTAGCCGGTATTGTCCTGTAATAGCCTCCCCTACCTCGAGAAAGCCTTGACTCTAACATTGGCCTAGTTCTAGATAACACGCGCCCAACAGCGTACGTACATGTATAGACGATAAAAAGACGCTGAGAAAGTTCCTCCTTCTATCCGGTCGATGGGCTAGCTAGAAAGGCTGCGACAAAGTCGATCCGAGCTTCCAGTTTTTGTTTAGATGCCGACGACGACACAGAACAGGAGAGAGAGTCTGAGAGCCAACAGGATATTAGCCCTGGTCGCCATTGCTACGGTTTGATTTCTTTCCCTCCGACAACAGAGACAACTCCTTCAGAGGGTGTAGACTTTGGACAATACGTATATATGTATGTGCAGAGAGCTATTGTGCATGTACACAATAGATTTGAGCACACGACATACGACCGTCCTTGCTTGGTCTTCGTCTTTCCTAGGGCCTGTCTTGATCATTGTTCCCTTCCTCCGGACGCACCTTTGACAGACCGAAGAAACGGCGAGCGGCGGCGTTTGTGGGCTTTGGTGTACAGTTCTGTAACGTGCTATGTTTGGCGACGACGCTGGCGTTGTTGGGCACATGATATGTTTAGTATGTTTAGACATCTTCACAGTCGACACCAGCACAGCACCACAAGCGACATTGTTATGGCCTGGCTTGGCTAGTCTGTAGTCTGGCTAGGCGCTCTTGTCTCCATGGCCAATGAATTAATTGACAGCACAGCCGACTATTTGCTGCTGGAATTCTTGAGAGCCTCGAATCGGGTTGGTCGTTTCCGGTTTAATGCTTGTTTGTTTTCCCAGAAGGGAATTGAATCGAATCGAACCGGCATGTGTACTGTTGCTTTTCTAGTATGCATCCTAGAAAGTTGGATCTTTGGCCGCTTTTCAGCGCTACTAAACAAACCCACCCAGCTTCCAATCTGCGCATCCTTCCGCAATTGCGAGTTTCGAGCGGCCAGTTCTGTGGCTTTTTTTTCTTTCTTTTTCTTTTGCTTTTACTGGCGCAACAGTGGCCTTTACTGGCTTGGAAATGCTGGGTCGGCGCTATAACCGCCTATTGTGTTTGCTAGAAAGTTTGGTTCCTGGCGAGCCAGGCTCGTTGGCCGAAGCTTCAGGCGGCTCTACTCTACTATGGTTGGACGCTATATTCACGCCTCCTTTCGATTGACTAGCACTAGTTCTGACAAGAATATGACCGATCCAGTTCCCTCCCGAACAACTCTACTACGCTTACTCACAGTAGAGTCCAACGACATCTTGATAGACGGCGCTTTGGAACGAGTTGCACATTATATGCAGCGGTATCTGCAGTAGCATCTGAAGTGGCAGAAGCAGACAGGATGGAGGAAAATCACAAACGCAACGTGAACGATTTGGAGACAACAGAGCCTCCATCTGTTCACATCCTGCACTGGAACTCTGCCTGTTCTTCCTGCTTACAGCCCAGGGCGTGTAGGACACCAAGACGCCTATAATACGACATGCCGAAGCTGTGGTCTTGCTGACCTGCCAATTGTCTTGACCGAATAAAGAAGCTTGAACGTTTGAGATGCCGAAGCTGGACGGCCAAACCCTACTTGCGGCTCTCTTATTCGTTACTTGGTCGACCCTCTTGTTCTAGTCTTTGCATTGCGATTCGGCCATTAAGTGGTTCCTGCTACTTGTGCAGGATGATGAGGCAACTAAGAATATCGACTTGTCTCTCTAATAGCATAATGATGAAGAAAACAAGCTTTTCTTTCTATCCCTCGTCAAGATTACAAAACCGGTATCCGATATCAGTACCAATAAAGAAATTCGAGCCCATCGAGGCCCCAACCTGGCTAGTCCGTTTCTTTTTCTGATCTACTTTACTTTTGATGCTATTCGCCAACGCCGAGATATCACAACAACCGATGCTGGACCGGGAACGAAATCCTTCTCTCGATTTAGCACTAGCAATGCCCCCAGTTGCCCTCTTCTCTTTTTTCGTCTTCTTACGATTATAACTAACTAGTTCAGAAACTCGAATTTTACCAAGTTGTGTTTGAATCAGGTTGTTAAGGCACACACACACATACAACTTCGCTTGTTTTCTTCAAGCAAACACTGCCACGTCTAGTCACTATGCATGTAGCCGCGATACCTTAATGTGATACGTCAAAACTTGCTATGACGATACACCGGCGAAACTACTCTCAGATCAATGGGCCTACGTTTTGGCGTCTTTCCAAGTCTTCTCCCCGAAGTAACTAAATCACCGAATTTCGCAAAACTTTAGGACCTCTTCCATAGCTCCCTGTTTCTGTGACTAACACTTACTACACTGAACGTAGAGAATTTAATCGGCAATATGATGCCCAAAAATGATCGACTAGGCTGGATTACATCTGATAAGACAAAACCTTGAAATGTATCCGCTACTAAAGTCGCCAAAGATTTTGATCTGATAAGAATTATCATGTTTTAATAGGATCTTGAAAATTGGCCAGTGACTAACGAAACATAGGATCACGAAAAAAGAAATTGATGTGCAATGAGCTGAGATCTCTATTTGTATTTTGATATTTTTTTGTTGTGCGCGAGGGGCGGTCCCTTTTTCCATTGATGAAAGAATCTGACGATAATCAAAGCAACTCCAACTAATAACAGCAGCAACTCTTTAGTTTCTGAGGGTGATAGAAATCTTCTCCCCGATTCCAGCCAGCGAGCGAAGTCGACTCCCACTAATGAAGAGGCTTCTGAAAAAAAGACATAAGCTACCATACAATAACCGACGAAAAATGCACCAAGGAGAAAGAATAGAAAGGTTGTTTCTACCACCCCTGCACGGTCCAGCAACAAGAACTTCTATCTCCCCTATGTCACTCTATCTCTCTCCAATATATGCGGTTGTTTTTTGCATATAAAAAAAATTGGGCCAAAGAAAAGAAAAAAAAAGGTTAAAAAAGAAAGGAAATGAAACGAAAGAAGCAGAAGTGTTTAGTGGTGGTCACCACCAAGACCCTTAGCGGCATCAGACCAGGGCATGGGGAAGACGGGCAGCTTGAAGAAGGAGTTGCTAAAAGAAGAAGAAAAATGTTAGTGGCTACTTCTTATGTTAAACTCATAGTAGAGGGAAAGACATACCTGCTGTCCTGAATACCAGCCAGAGCGTTGTACCAAGCCAGGAAAGCGGCCAGCATACCAAAGAGACCACCGGCCATAGCCAGGTTTTCCTTGGTCTCAGTAGCACCAACTGAGCCAGCGTAGTTTTCAGCGGCCAGGCACATGAAGGCAATGTCGAGGGTGAAGAAAAGCATGAAGAACATGACAGTCGACTTTAAGGTGCATAGAAGTAGTAGAGTGGTGAAGATGAACCAGCCGGTCAGGAAGAAACCCATGGCGGAAGAGAGGTCGGCGGCATCGTCGGCGTAAGGACCGTCGACAAGGTTGGTGATATTGAAAGCAGGAGTCTGGATGATACCGAAGGCAATCCAGAAACCACCGTAGGAGGACAGGGCAGTAGCACCGAAAGTGTTGCCAACAGCCATTTCCCTAAAGAAGATGTATATGTTAGAGGCGATGTCAAGATGTTTGAAGTTCGAAGATATAAGGACTTACCACATGCCGGCAAGCAGCTGGACAAGACCACCGTAGCCGTATGCCAGAGGCATGGCAATGGTAGCAACATGGACGCCACGGGCACGCATGTTGATGCAAGAAAGAACAAAGGTAGTCAGAGCAAAGGCAGACAGACCCAGAGGAGCTGGGTTGGCGAACTTGCGGTGCTCATAGGGGCGGATTTGCGAAGCCTGGATGACAACGCGCTCTTCAGAGTGGGCATAGCCGTTGGGGCCGTGGCCCTTCTCAATGCTGTCGTGGCTCATGTTGGAAAAACGAGTAAGGTCTATAGATTAAAAAGAGAGAATAAGTATGACGGAAAGACTCTAAATGCTAGTCTTTATATGCAAAGATAAAGGGAATAAAATGTAATATAGAAGAAGAAGAAAGAAAGAATTGGCGATTTTGGAGACGGTGTTGGAGGTGGTGATGTGATGTGAGATGGAGGGAAGATATGAAGCTCAAGTGACTAGTCACAGTTCAGGCTAATAAAGAAGAGGGGGTTCGAGGCAACTCATTGAATGAGACGATGATGGATGGGGATACAGAAGAAAGGGAAGGAAATGAAGCAAAAGATCAAGGACGATGGGCTGTCTTTATGAGTCTTTGTTGAAAAGACAAGAGACAGAGGAAGCTAAGAGAAGGGCCTTGTTCAATAGACCCCCCCACCCCTTCTTAGAATGATCGATAAAACAATATAGATTTATGTGGGCTGTGGGAACCGGCACGGAGCTTGAAAGACGAAAAGAAAAGACGCCAGGACATCGATTTGGGGTCTTCCCTTCTTGGGAGGGGGAGGGGTGCATATTGCCAAGCTACTATAGCGGAATATACCATCCAGCACAGCAGCGCAATAATGCTATCCCATATCAATGTTCTTCGTTTATGGTTTCGAAAGCCAACCGTCAACTATTATTGCAGTGACAGACTGTCTTGACATGTTGATCAAGAATAGCATGGCTCAGCCATAGGTCGTAAGAACCGAGGGGAGATATTGTGTGAGTTGATTGCGCAGAAAACACTCGACGCCTAGCCGCCAATCTGCTTTTTTTCGTCCTCGAATGTCTCGAGTCACTTGGCTGCGAAGTTGCAAAGAAGTTGTTCGAGACGATTGGAGGAGTATAGCATCGATGACGAAGAAAAAAAAACGACAAACCTTCAAAGGCCAAACTCAAACTTCACTCTATGGGGGCGTGTTTTCTCTGGTGTCTTCTTTGGGGGCGTGCGTGGTATTGCGAATGGGGTGTGAAGGATGCAATGATGGGCTTTTGCTACCGAGAATTCGGCGTGGGATATTTTTGGGGAAAAGAATGGGAAAGTAAAAAATAAAAATATAAAAAATGCGTAGGCAGGGGGGGTGTACGGAGTTGTGTGAAACGAGAGTCAAGTCTAGCTTCCGGAACCATCCTCAAGCTCAAGGAAACAGTTTAGATCAGCTTCAACTTTGTAGCAAGCTTCCTATGTTCTCCAACGTGAATCTCGAAGAACAAACTACTAGTGACAATGAGTAGAAAAGACATTGGAGGCTTTACACCCCCCTCTCTCTCTCTTCTTGTCTAGGCTCAGGCAAACTCCGAGCGAGAGATACCACAGGTTCTCGGGCTGAGAAGACGGAGAGGAAGAGGAGGCGCTCGTCGGTCCGTTCTTCTTTACTTTTAGAAGTATTCTCTCCAGTAAAGTAATCATCCCACGCCGTCTAAGATCGCCATGCCCGCATCGCTACTTCCAAATGGAAGGTGAAGAGTAGCACGTTGATCGAAGAATAAGGCGCTTATGGTAGGATGATCATCTTGTACGGTTCTTCTTTCTTCTCGTAGATGTTATATCATGAGAGGGCCTCTTCTGCCCTCGCCAAAGGGATATAATGAAGATGAACCTATTATCTCTCTTGGTGGGTTCGTTGGTGCAGGGGAGGAGTAAGGAATCGGAAAGACGATGATGACAGCTGCGGCGCCACTGGCTGATAGACTGGATAAAATCCAGTCTGACATGCCTCTCAAATCCACCAAAAGTGGGATGTTGGAGTGTTCTCACGAGATTCGTCTTCTCTCTCCTTAAGAGTCAGCAAGGCCTTGCCTTTTCTAATCTTATTCTTTCTTTTTTCTACCCGTGAAGTTCTCGATTGGCAAATGGGCCACTCTAGAACCCTGCATACAAGAAAGGAAGACAAATCGAACACCGGCCCGGAGACCAAATGCTCGTGATGTACGAACTCGCATCAATCGAAAATATCACGAGTCATGTGAAAGGTGGGTATGTTCGTTGAATTGGGGTTAGGGTTGTGCTGTTGTAAGTAACTTACTGGCAGTGCTTCCGTATTTGTTGTCGTATGAGGCCATTGTGGTATCCGAGATCGAAAGCTCAGAAAAGAGATTGTTATGTATTTACCCTGAAAGCGTCTTCGAAAAGATACACGGCAAGAAACAAAGAAGATTGCTCCAAGTCAAGAAAGATGATGTATCGAAACGTTTAGAGCTGTTGTCGTAGTCGTGATAATCGAAGATGTTGATGATGTGAGTATTTTAAAAGTTGGCGATGATAGGCGAACAAATGGAATTATATAAAGGAATGGAGACGAAAGAATAAAGTGTCACGTTATAATGGACCGGCCAATATAAGCGATGAAAATTAGCAAAGGTGAAAAAAAAGAATAAAGTTGATGCGAAAGGGCAACTGGCGCACTGATTTTTGGTGATAAAAAAAGAAAACCGAAAGTTAAAATAAAATGACACAAAAAATAGAACTGACAAAGATCCTGAAGGCAGTCAAGAAGCTCCTGTTGAGGAGCTAGATGCGCCTTTGGTGCACAAAAGTCTTGCGGAGATTCTCGGCATCAAGAAAAAAGTCGACACTGAACATCCTCGTGTTCCCGTGGTCATTGATCCTCGCCTAGCAAAGGTTCTGCGTCCCCATCAAGTTGAAGGTGTCAGATTCATGTACCGCTGCGTTACAGGCATGATTGATGACAAAGCGAACGGCTGTATCATGGCAGATGAAATGGGTCTTGGAAAAACGTTGCAATGTATTACCCTCCTGTGGACCTTGCTCAAACAGTCTACAGATGCTGGTAAACCAACTATCCAAAAGGCTATCGTTGCTTGTCCTTCCAGTTTGGTGCGAAACTGGGCTAATGAGCTGGTCAAATGGCTTGGTGCTGATGCTATTACGCCATTCGCCATCGATGGTAAAGCTTCCAAGGAAGAACTGACACGTCAGTTGAGGCAATGGGCCATCGCTACTGGCCGGTCCGTCACTCGCCCCGTGATCATTGTTTCCTACGAAACATTACGTCTCAACGTTGACGAGCTCAAGAACACTAAAATTGGTCTTATGCTCTGTGACGAAGGCCATCGTCTTAAAAACGGAGACAGTCAGACTTTCAGCGCCCTCAACAGTCTGAATGTCACCCGCCGTGTAATTCTTTCCGGTACTCCAATCCAGAACGATCTTTCTGAGTACTTCTCACTCATCAGCTTCGCCAACCCGAATCTTTTGGGCACTCGAATTGATTTCCGTAGGCGTTTTGAGCTGGCTATTTTACGTGGCCGTGACGCTGATGCTACGGAACTCGAACGTCAAAAGGGTGATGAACGTCTTTCCGAGCTACTTGGTATTGTCAACAAATTTATTATCCGTCGTACCAACGACATTCTGTCCAAATATCTCCCCGTCAAGTACGAGCATGTTGTTTTCTGTGGTCTCGCCCCCTTCCAGCTGGATCTCTACAACTATTTCATTACTAGTCCGTCGATCCAGGCTCTCCTTCGTGGTAGAGGTTCTCAGCCTCTAAAGGCTATCAACATTCTCAAGAAACTCTGCAATCATCCTGATCTTCTCAATCTATCTGAAGATCTACCCGGGTGCGAGTCGACCTGGCCTAAGGATTATACCCCTAGAGATTCTCGTGGTAGGGATCGTGATGTTAAACCCTGGTATTCGGGCAAGATGCAAGTCTTGGACAGAATGCTGGTCCGCATTCGTCAGGACACCAACGACAAGATTGTTCTTATCAGCAACTACACCCAGACACTCGATCTTTTTGAGCGGCTATGCCGTAATCGTCAATATGGCTGTCTTCGTCTTGATGGAACCATGAACATAAGCAAGCGTCAGAAGCTTGTCGATCGTTTCAACGACCCTGAAGGTGCTGAATTTGTTTTCCTTCTCAGTTCCAAGGCTGGTGGCTGTGGTATCAATCTTATCGGTGCCAACCGTCTTGTCCTCTTTGACCCTGACTGGAACCCTGCTTCTGATCAACAAGCTCTGGCCCGTGTGTGGCGTGACGGTCAAAAGAAGGATTGCTTTGTCTACCGCTTCATTGCCACGGGAACTATCGAAGAGAAGATCTTCCAGCGCCAGAGTCACAAGCAAAGTCTCTCATCCTGCGTCGTTGACAGTGCTGAAGATGTGGAACGTCATTTCTCACTCGACAGTCTACGCGAGCTGTTCCAGTACCGCCCAGGTACTACATCAGATACTCATGATACCTTCAAATGCAAGCGTTGCAAACCCGATGGAAAACAGTACATCAAGGCGCCGGCTATGCTATATGGTGACACAAGTACTTGGAATCATTTCGTCAATGATGGCTTGGACAAGATCCAGGATCTGCTGTTAAGACAAGAGGCTAGTGAGCCTGATGTCTCGGCATGTTTCCAGTACATTTCGCATTAATTTCTGTTGTTTCTTGCATTCTAGAGTTGTCGTTAAGGTTATTACTATAAGCATGGAGTTTTTGGAGCATTTATTTTTTTATATTTCCCGTTATGAATTATATTGTTAGGATACTATAGCATTTAAATTAAAGTCATGTCCATTAGGTCTCTGTTTCTGTGTGTTCTTGATGTTGATGAAATACCATAAACGATAGATCCCCCGATCTGTATCTACCACAGCTATGAACAAAATTCAGCGATGCCCATCATATATACTATATGTCGCAAACCCTTCTAGCCTGGAAGTTCATATCTTGGTCCGTCATCTGGAACTTCAGCTCTATCACGAGCTCCTATCGGTGCGCCAGCAGCGTCAAGCTCTGTCTTTTCATCCTGAATACGCGCTGGCAACTCAGTAGCTGCCGGCTGTACATCAGCCAATTCTGAAACAGGCCCTGAATCTGCCTCAACGGCATTATCCAGTGGTGGAGGTATGGGAGCAGTAGATTTCTCATCGGTAGGTAATGGTAGTGGAACGGCAGCTACCGTTGCGCTATTTGCGGGTGATGGCGTTGAAGCCGTAGACCCAGTCCCGGCACGAGTCTCGTCCTTTTCGATGTCTCGGTTTGACGTAGTAGCTGCGATATTTCGCTCTGACTCATCGGCATCGGCATCGGCATCATCTGAGGCAGTGCCTTTTATACTGCGAGCATTCTTGCGTCTGTATATGATGAATAATCCAGCGGTCAACAAAGCCATGGCTGAGCCTACGCCCAGGCCGACACCCAGGCCGATCTTAGCATCGGAAGTGAGGCCATTAGACCCCGAAGAGCCTGTCGATGCGGCCCCATTGGTAGTAGAGCTATCGAGAGCACCTGTGGGCGTTGTGCTCGTCGACGTAAGTGTCAAGAATGTAGAGGGAACAGTGAAGAAGGTGGTGAACTGGTTGCCGGACATGGCGGGGAAAGACCGAGCCGGTCGGGCACGCGGTGCAATAGCAAGTAGAGATATATGTTGGTCTGGTTCAGAGTATGCGGGCGCGGCATCGGGTGCACCAAACGGTTTATCAGATAATGGCAAAGATTGAAGTATGCGGGCGGCAGTAGGAAGGACAGTATGGGAAAGTGTGGCGCTCTTGCAATAATGATGGTGGTAGTAGTGGTGGTGTTTTCTGGCAGAAGCGGCTGCTTCAGAAACAGCTTTAACAGGAATGATAGAGGACGCTTCAGCGAGCAATATCTCGCAGGTTTTATCAAAACGAGTAGTAGTGGCGCGGGTGATGTTGTTGTATACCCGAGTCTGACTGCTTTGCTGGCGAGGATAAGCAGAGAAAGACTGTGGTGGTGCGTAAGCAGAATTACTCAGTGGAAGGGAGACGCTATGGAATGAACTGTGGCAGTTTAAGTGCGTGGCAGCCCAGTTCTCATGTTTATGCAACGGAACAGACGGCTCACGGAGGTCCGAAACAGGGCCTACTGTTCTAGGTACATTAACTGTAGATTGACGCTCTGTTACAGTTGACGCTGTGCCCCGAATGCGGGACGGAATCAACTCTAAACCCTATCAAGTCAGCCATATTGAACTCTGTTAGTCGATGCAGTGATTGTGAATTGAAATATATTCGAGGTTTGCGGGGTGATTTGGTAAAGCGAGGTATTAGGCGGGTAAGATGTAGTCAACACACCACTCATTTCTCGTTGGTCATGCAGGATGTATATTGGTGAGATTAGTCTCACGTATAGAAACTCAATCAGCCTGCCAAATGGGCTTGTAAAGCTAAGAACAAAAACAGAAAACATATATATGAGGCGACTAGTAATATATCCTTAACCATTCTATATAAATATTTGTTCCACGTAGACAGATACTATCACCATACTTTAAACTTCAGGCGATCTCGGATCCCCCATTACAGAGATATTCAAGTCATATCTACTACTAAAATATTTTCCATTGCTTACGCAGTTGGCCGATCATGTTCTGTGTATGTGTATCAAGGTACAAATGCCCACCAAATGGCAAAAGAGCCATGCGTCACCACAATGGTCAATACTGATGTAACAAAAGTACATATAAGCAAATAATTGTACATACATATATACAGAGCCTGCTGCAAGTCTCTGGAAGGCATCTTTCGCCTTGATCAATTTGGTCGAGACAACGATTACAAACCCTGCCTGACCAATCGTTTGTTGCTGACATGGCCCAAATCAGCGTTGCAGATTTGTCTCGGTATGACCTTTTAGGTGACAATGTTGGGACTTGTTAGAACGGAGCGGTGAATGCTTTATGAAGTATAAAACACATCACTTTACACCAAAAGCCATCACTATAGACTCGACAAGAAGGCTCTAGCATGATAAAGATGGCCAATATACGCATTATGTAGCAATACTAAGCATTATCAGGAAGGGTCTTTTGTCCCGAAAAGGCAACTTAGAAAGCCAGCTTGATCAAGTGATAACCCTATTCGTACATCAACGCGGAGTCACGTGATAATGACGAAAGGCAAAAGAACTGTGGGTACCACAGTTCCACTTTTGTCAGCCGCTTGTTTTTTTTCTTCGCTGGTAGCAAATCTTTCCATTGCTTTGGCTAGCCATTTCTTCTTTTCCTCTCTACTTTCACTTTCTGCCACACAATAACCGACAAAATACCGCTTCAGCCCGAATATCAGCCAGAGAAGACGCGCCACTTACATCGCTTATCAACACCTCAAACCACAACATATATCATCGTGATATATTGGTATTGGGTTCTTATTTATATTATTTATCATCTATCACATACTGTTCTGGACCCACTGTATGCTGGATAACGCCCTCATGGCGCCTCCTGCCACCACTCCTCCCGAGTTGAAGGCCGAGATTGAAGAGCTTCGTCTATCAACGTATAGAGCGCATCTTGTAACAGCTGCAGTTAATAATAGTCAAAATCAATATGAACAAGATCGTATGGATGAGCAGGAAGATCTTGAAGAGCAACAGCAGCAGCCTCAAAATCATGTTCAACTGAGTGAAAAAGATCAACATGAACAGGATGCTGCCGCTGCTGCTGCTGCTGCTCATGCGTACGCTACTAATGGCTTACAAGTACTTCAAGCAGCAACTGATGCTCAAGCACAGCTTCTTGCGGCCGAACATGAGGCCCAGCAGCAGGAACAACTACATCAACAGCAGCAGCAAGCACAGGACCAGCAACAGCAAGCCCACCAACAACAACAGAATGATGCTGCTGCGCAATTCTCTGCTTCGTTAGAAACCATGAATCACAGCATGGCCAACGATCAGGATCTATCCACTGCTACTTTGGCAGCAGCTGCTGCGTTCCAGGTGGCAACAGCCGCTGCCGCTGCCACATCTTCTGCTCCCATGTCTGTCTCTACGCCTTCACCTACGCCTATAGTGCAGATGTCACCAAACATCTCATCACAGCCACCGACGCCGCAAATGATTGTCTCACACAATGCCGGTGGTCGGGCACTACGAGACCATAGTATCAACCCCAAGCTCACTCGTCTATCAAGAGCCTGCGATCACTGCTCTGAGCGCAAGGTCAAGTGTGAGCAACAGCGCCCATGTCGACCGTGTATCGAGATTGGACTGGAATGTACAAACTCGCGTGAGCGTAAGCGACGTGGTCCTCCAAACAAGAGTGTTCAGCGTATTCTAGCACGTGTGCAAACCCAGCCTCAGGTGTCTGCTATGGCACCACCACAACTCCCGTTGATGAACATAGGAGTTCCTCAGCCCACTGTTACCATTCCTAGCCTACCCTCGTCTCTTGGAAACCTGAGTTCGGCGACTAAGCTAGATGCTGAGATGATTGCTCCCATGCCAATCTTAAAGCTACTTGTAGATGATTTCTTCACTTATGTCCATCCTCTATGTCCGTTTCCTCACGAGCCTTCGTTCCAGACATCGCTTGTCAATAGAGAGGATCGTGTCAACCTCGAGTTCTTCGGTCTCTTAGCTAGTATGATTGGTGCCTTGGTAGCATCCTTCCCACGCAACGCAAGAGCCCAGCTGAAAGGTCAGCAGGATATGCCACGGGCTATTCTTTTCATCGAAAAATGTGAGAATCTAGCTTTGATAGCTCGTGGCCCAATGTGGCATAACAAGGCTCCCAAGACTATCTACGATGCCTGTACTAGTTACTTCCTTTCCTTAGCGGCTGCTTACACATTCCGGATGACTCAGCACAAGGAACTCTTAGTCGAGAGTTTGTCTATTCTCGAAAGACTTGGTGACTACAAGACACCAAATGGTGCACCGCAGTATGGTACTGATACTTGTGCGCCGGATCCTATGCCGTTTAATCATATCAACGATCAGATGGGAAAACGTCTCTTCTGGTGTGCGTTCCTAGGTGTTCGGTAAGTTTTTCGTCATGACTAAGATATGTCACTTGTGTGTGTGTTTAACTAACACTTATAATATAGATCTATGAGACAGCTTGGCATACCCCTAAAGATCTCGGATATCCCACCACCAACGCCGAACAATCCTTACCCTGATCTACCTGAAAACACCGAGGATAAGAATGTCCTAGCAAACTCTATTGACCAGGAAATGGAACCAGTCACTATGCTCACAGGTTTCCGGATCGCCACGGACATATATATGACCATGAACCCCATCGTAGCCGTCGAGCATTGCTACGGCATGGCTACTCTTGGCTGGGCAGCACAGCGTGAAATGATCAAGAGCGCGCTATCTGCTGTCAAGGATATCGTTCTTCGTCTTCCCCTGGAGTTGCAAGTTGGCCACACCGTACAAGGTGCCGATGTTCACTCCGGTGATGCTCTCACACAATATCTCTCATCTTCCACACCTAACGTAGCACCCCCCAGTGACGTCACGCAGATTATCAAAACTAATCCAGCACGTCGTCGGCAGTTACAGTTCGAGATTCAAAAAGCAAACATATATGTGTCTGAACTTGCTACACGCTCGTACTTTGTCGAGATGTACTTTACCAGACGCAATATTCACATCTCTGAGGTCAAGACTCTCGAGGAAAGTGACGATAAAGCAGAGGAAACGGGTGTCTACACAGCCATGACCCAAGAACGGCGTCAGATCGTAGCTGATCTGAAGAATGTTCTTGCTTCGATCAACCAGCTTCATATCGAGCCCAATGGTGCCTCGCTTATCAACAAGATCCGGCAAGTGGCATCAACACTAACCCACAACGCTGATATCATCTCAGATTGTGAGTCTTTGCACCAACTAGTACAGGTGCTTATGCGGTTGGAAAATACTGCCGGTGAGGATGAAGAGTCGGAACTACGCACTTGGGCAGACTTGCGTGATTATAGAGAACAGTTTGTAAGCCATGGTGGATTTGCTGGAAATTATTAGACGCTAAAACGGAGTAATTATGGTATATAGAGAAATCAAAGACTAGAGAAGGAATCGTTATGTGGGTAAAGCACTTTGGAATCCCGTACAAGTATTATATATATTGAACATCCCCTTTCCTATAAGAACCTAATTGTACACAATATATATGCTGTCCCTAGAAGAATGACTATCTACCAAGTTCTGCAATAGTGAAGGTCATGTGAGAGGTTAGACAAGAACTTAAAAACATGTGATGCATGTACAATTCAGGCTCTATCTTGTCCCGGAATGTATAACGAGACAAAACTTGGAGCTTCGACTCTACAAACATTTTCCCGTCGTCCGGCTATATCAATACCATTTTCTTCGTTCTTTTCGGCTATGACGAAGACAATGAGAACCTTTCGGGATAGAAATCAACTTGATAGCTTGAGCCTTGATGCCCAATATGCAGTAAGCTGTCCCAACTGCGTATCATACTCACTGGAAAGAATATCAGACTCAAGTCTTCTGACTAACTACAAGTAAACTAATCGGGACATAACGGATGCCTGCAGACAAATGACAAGAATGGTTAAAGTGAGGTGAGGGGTTGATGTTAGTCAACAGACAGAGTATTTTGCTGAGACCTTGTCGAGTTTCGAAATAGCATTATTGTTTTTCTCGGTTACCATATCTGACAGTGGGTGGGTGACAGTAGCACCAAGAAAAAAAGCCCAAAGATACTTGAATTGTCAAGTAGACCAGGGTATTATCACCTTTTCATATAGCCGAAGAAACCAATATATGGTAAGATAGTATAACTTGGTGTTTTTCGGTAAGTATTGAGAATTATGTATTCTTGACCCTCACCGGCCGGGCTTTTTGTCATGTTTGTCATGAGAACACACAATATTTCTTTCTATATTGGTATTAGCAACAAGGCATGGCTATAATTTCTTCCATGCCAAAATGGCACGAGTGTGATGTTGAAGGATGAAATGGATTAATGTAACCGAATAATCGGACTCTTGAGGCCCGTCATTTGTCCATCAAATTTTCAAAATCCAAGAAACTCGCTTGTTCCGCCAACATTATTGGCATAACTAATAGCGCCTATTAACTAATATCAAGGTATGGAAATACACGTACGTCTATATAACTGAGCCAGCTGTCATGGCTTGTAAGGTATCAACAGTGCGTTTGTGCATGAGAAGAACGGATAAAAATCCAGCCTATGACAAAAAAGATAGACAATGAACGGTATGATATTCGGCTCTATTCTCCGAACGTGCTCGTGGCTTTCCCAGGTTTGTTTCTGTCTCTTTTGTTCTATATTTTGTCGTTTTTTTTTTATTAAGAGGGGGGAATGACAGGATAAAACGGGCCTTTTATTCCTCGCTCATTGTGCGGTTTGTTCATATTCAAAACCGCCGCACGAATCCTCTTCTTAGGGCATTCCTAGTCTTTACCATATTGTTTTTGGTTAGCATATAAAACATTGGTCAAGTTGATATCTGTGTTATGCTTCTATAAAACGGTATCGCTACGCGTTTTTATCTTCGCACATAACAATTGGCCGGGGGAGGGGGAGGTTGGATGGGAAAGCCAAAAATGTAGCTTAGCTAGCTAGTTGCTCGCTCAGGATTTCGGGCCGTTCTAGACAACATTCAATCGTGTTCTCTCATGTTCGCTACTATTCTTTTCTCCTTCGACAGATTCTCTAACCGATGCTGATGACGAAATTGGCTACTATGTATATAGCCGCGAACCAACTCATTTGGGTGCAAGGGAGTGCGGGGCAAGAATGGTATTGAAATGAATATACAAAATGTCGAGGCTGGCTTGTCATGGTTGCTTAAATAAACAAAACATCATGAATCTAAGGTTTAGAGGCTCTTGTCCCTTTTTTCCACGTAACCGTTTTACGGTGATGCGTGTATCCGATTTTACGGTAGCCCTATGCTTGTTTCCGGTCTTGCCTTCTCAGCAAGCTAGAGTGTTGCATGTCACATTCACAAATTTGTAGTAATTGCCTGCTTCCACTTTCTGTTTGATGCATGTTGATTCTACAATTCCGGAAGGTGCAGTCAGATCATTTCACATGCAAACAGAAAGAATAGCAGGCTAGATAAGCAAGCGTGAGTAAACAATCAAGGGCAGTGGTTTTGTATTCTTATTATTTTCACTTGACCGGAAAAAAGGATGGCTTTTTGTTTCAGTTCGTTATTATGTATGTAGCTAAACAATTGTTATATATTTAGCAGCTTATCAAAGTGTCATTTTTTCAAGGTCATAACCCGCTTTGTTTCTCTGACGCAGTTGAAGAAGGCCGATATGACGCCTAAACCCCATACAATCCAAATTATCGGTACTTGAGTGTGCACGGCGTTAAGTGGACAGGCCTGTGCTTTTGTCCGTATTGAGAAACGCGAAAGAAAAAAAAAGCCAGAAATCCAACAAGCCTCGTCGGGCCGCGCCAAATATTGCTAAGTGTTATAGTAGGAAGCACGTATGGAATAGAAATGGAATCGGCGGCGGCACAGACAATAGCGATCAAGTATAGTTGTTATGTATATGTAAATATGGCAAATGGCAGGCTAAAGCAAAGGCTCAGCCGGCGTTGTCCGTGAGAGCACAAAATCATTCTCTCCGCTCCTTACTTCGGGGTAATTCAGCGGAATATTGTTATTATTATCGATTCGATATTTTGTTCGACGGGGATTCAGCCCGTGACACTGTCTCTCATGTTTTCCTGGGGAGGGAGGGAGTCCATGCGACAATAATGCGCCTGTACGATGTATATGTATAGGTGAATATGCATAGATACGCATGTATGTATTTGTATTTGTATCTGTATGTACATATCTGTACATACAACTGCATATGTGCATGCTACACATGTGCCGCCCGTTCGCTGCTTCTAGAGCTCCCTAGTCTCTTCACCGCACAAATGGGCAACTCGATAGCGTATCGTTTGCTACCTAGTCACTAATAACAATCTTATATGTGTCACGGCATGACGGATCCTTCAGTGCCTTTTCTTTTTTGTTATCAGTGAATATACTGCGAACTCGCCCGTTCTTCCGGACTGTCTGATGCGTTGTCTTTTGCCGCAGAAAAGTCGAATCGACGATAGTGACCGAATATGGCACAAATTGTCTGTAAACACGGAATAGTTCATGAAAAATTGCAGGCTTTTCTCCTTTCTCCAGGATACTGCTGTTGTTTATTGTCGCATGGACCTGTCAAATCTAGCCTAGAGGGGTAGAGTACCCTTAATGGCGGTGTAACCCTTATTAGGGACACCCAAGCTTCGACGAACTTGTCAGCAAACACGTAACCAAGTGTCGCTATAATATGTAGATAGATAGACATGTTTGTTTCTACCTAGTATTTTCTACAGAACCCCGCCATCCACTGATCGGGCACCCCCGCCAAACCTAAAAGGCTTACCGATTGAGGTTCTGCTGCATCTGTACTTATTCTAGGCTTGGCCTGGATAATCTTAGAGGCTCCTAGGTACATTACTAAGAGTACCCAAGAGATCCAAAAGATCCGAGAGAGGAACTATCCGATGTGCGTGCATCACAGGCTTTGGCTATACCTCATCCCTTGGATTCTGTTGTATTGACGACGGTGAGCGCGCATTTGGCTTTCTTTTTTTTTCTCGGCCAGACCAATAGGCCCGGTCTGAATTGTGGCCTCAGCGCATTGTCTATCTGTTGCTCTCGTCCACGATTTTGTAATTTATGTTTGCCATGTAGACAACGACAAGAAGAGTCACACCGCAGCACAGGGAAAAAACGACAAAACAACGCTGTTTACATCACATCTCACATTCAGAGGTTGTCAACATATCTCAACATAATTTCATGTAGAACAGCAGCGGGTTTTCTTGCCTTTTCTGTGTGTTTTGGAACAGCAAAAGCCTCTTTATTGGTCGCTTCGCCTTCCTCCTTTTTGGCTTCTGCTGTCTGTTTTTGGCTTGTGCCCAGGAGCTAGTTAGTTATTGCTATTTGAGACGCTGATTCTCCATATCAGAACCCCACTTGAACGGGCCTTCTTTTGCTCTTGCTACTTGCGCTTGTTCTCTTGCTGCTCTTGCTCTTACTCTTGCTATCGCTCTTGTCTCTCTCTGTCATTTATTTGTGGGTTCAGCTGGCCCGGTTTCTTAGCTTTGTTAGCTTTCCACTCACCCCCGGATTTTGAGGCGATTGATTGCGATTTAGGAATAGACTACCTCTAGCTCAGCTCTTGCCCTCTTGCCTTTTACCTTTTTATCCATAAACATCCCGCCTTCCCCCTTCTCTTGTTCTCCCATCAATCTACCGTTTTAGTTCTTCCAGCCCCATCCATTGTTGTCCACCACAGTCACAGTGGTCACTGAGCATCTTGCTATCCATCTATCAGTTGTACTATCAGTTGTATTGGTTCATATTATCCTCTCCTCTCTGTCTTGCTGGAATCTCTATCGCTAGCGCATACTTCGACACACCCAACCCAGGCTTATCGCAATGCCCGATTCCGCCAACATCCTTCCGCCTCTGGACCTCAACCACGCCGAGCAGTACGCTGCCGACAACGAAGCGGCCACGCCTGGAATTCACCCTGAGACCTACAACAACCCATTGAGCCCATCGCTCGAGGGCCAAGAATGCTACTTCTCACGCAGTGAAAATGCCACTAGCGGCTTTGCCAACGGCCAGCCAAACGGCGCTGATGAGGGCTCTGACGACCACCCGCTTTCTCAGAACCACAGAAATCGGCGCCGGCGAGAGTCGCTGTCGACTATCAGATCCGCAAACCCTATGCTTTCGTTGAGCGGCAATGTGATCTCGGCCACCTTCAACATTCCGCATTCGCTCAAGTACAACCAGAAGAACGATGACTGGGTATGTATGACATGTACCCAAAACTTTCCCATTCTGTGGCAATCTGACGTCACGCCACCACCAAGCAAACATTGAAAATAATGTGCCAGGTTATTAATGGTTGCTAACATACCGTGCTTTTTTTTTTTTTTTTTGTTAGGAAGCCTCTATTATTTGTTTTTGTTTGCTGGTGCCCTGACTAGAAGGTCAATTTGAGTGTAGTACATAAGAATAAAGATGCTAGCTGAAATGGATGGATAAAGAGGCCTACCATATATTTTGATGCCTGACGCGGATATAGTACCTACAAGCAAGCAATATTGTCAAGTTCCCAACACCAAATTTGCCAAAAATGGTAAAGATAGCAGGCATTGTTCCTTTGTTTAGTTGTATGGGGAAAAATACAAGAACATCTGTTTCCAAATTGTTGGATTCCTTGTGGCGAAATACATGTGGGTTAAGCATGGCCATGTTTGGGTTTTTTTTCCTCACTTTTATTTTGTCGAATTTCTTCCCTTCCTTGTCAGTTAAAGGAATAGTTAGACGGGGCAGAAGAACATATTTATCTCGTGTTTTTCGTCCCAAAGAGGCCATAGTCCAGGCCAAGGAAGCAAAGTGCCTTCATATATCTGTATAGGGCCGGCTGGAAGCGGCGAACCTCTTCTTTGGCCTCACAGCGGATGGAAACGAGCCGCGGCAGTTACTGACTAGTTTGCTATTTAACGTGATAGACATAGCGATGAAACATGGCGGAATGGGACAAAGAAATTGGTAGACATGCGAGGCAAAAAGCCTGTGATACTCCAATCTCAACGTCTCCTGGCAGATCAAGGGGACGACTTTCCAGACTATATGAAACGGTATCACTTGTATAGAGACAGTGGGAAGTGAATTACACACATGATTTAGGATAAGATTTACAAGGTACGTTGAGAACCACCATCGAGTTTGTTCATATTTGTGCCGTTTTCTACCAAATATTAAGTGTTGGGCAGATCAGAAAACAAGACAAGCATGGACTCTGAATAAGGAGAAAAGAAAGATAAGACGATGTTAAGACTGACAAGGCAAAAAAGCAAAAAAAAAGAAGAAAAAAAAAGAGGCCCAAGCAGGGACCAACCAAATTGTAGAATATATGACGTCACTTTCGACGATTGTCAGCAAGAGATCAACATGCCATGCGTATTTTCTCTATGGCACAAGAGATATGAAGATATCCAGTAATATGGTAAGATGACAGCCAGAAAAGGCAAAAATAATCAAGGAGAGAAAGAAAACAAAATGCATGTAGTAGTGGAGTCTTGAAGAGTGTGCGCTGACCAATCACCGATCATACACCGGTCCTGATGAAGCCTGTTGTTTTCCCACAATCCAGTCACATATTCCTATTGCAGAAGCTTTCCCGTTTTGATTTGATTCCTGTCCAAGTAGCGTTCATGTGATATACTCTATATACTCTATCAGCCATCTTATAGATGCAAGCATCAGATATGCTGGTGGGTTCTTGGTCACGATTTGATCGATCCACTGCTATTCATGAAACAACAGGGCAAGGCAGCTGTTGGTCGGTGAGCAGAGAAAAGAAGATGGCAAGACAGACAGAGATCCCTGGACTCCATGGTTCCCAGTCTATCAGAGTAAGGCCCTTTTATCAAGTATCGCCAGCTGCTTTGAGCATCTACTGGGACGAGCACAAGCGGTGGCGGCAGAGGGATATTGCCTTTACACACTGCTGCGTTTGACACTGGCGTTTTATACGGCTGATTGTGGAGTAGAGGAGTGAGCTGTGATTTACTGTTACTGTCACTGCTGAGTAGAAAAGAACTCGTGGGCCTCGTAGTATAGCGGCTAACAACAGGAGATCTATAAGCTAGAATTGGTGCTACAGTCCCTCCAACCCCGATAGAGTAGCAGCCCAGTGGAGGGATTGGGAAAAAGACTTCAGTGTGGCAAATTTTTAGGAGTCTCTTGTTTGCTTTGAGTGCATATGAAGAGTATAGAGAGAAATAAAACCCTCGTCAAAAGTCCCAGCGGTCTGGGGCGGATCAAAGATATCTAGCGAATCATCATCAAGCCTGAGCTATAGTCATGTCCAAAGCTAAACACACCGCTGGCTCGAGGACAAGAAAACGTCTTCAAAGCTGAATGAGGCTAGAAGGTCCGAATTAGAGGTTCAAAGAGCACAGGTATCAAGAAGAAAACGGCGTTTTGGCGGGAATTATCACCAAGTCTAGTTATCCCTCCAAAACGCAGACGTGCAGTATAGGAACGTTAATTGAAAAGGAAAGCAAAAATAGACTGGGCTCTCCTTCCCGGACAAACGGCGGCCATTTGTAGACATGAGGGGAAACAAAGAAAAGAGCCATGTTGATCACAAGATCATCCATCTGCAGCTACAGGCTGAGATTGTCTTTAAGACAAGCTTGTGTCTAGTATTAGAGAGAATGAGAAAAAAACACGGCAGAAAGGCAGGGAAAGAATGTACAACTACGTACCCTGTACGAAACCTTCAATGTTCTCTCAGAGATCGACAGATAACATTGTCTTCTTGAGCAGCTCTGTCGAAAAAAGACAAGCTGCAGCACCAAGGTGCAGCTACTAGCAGGAACGAAGCAAGGATATCGAGGGCTTTCTCGCTACCTAATCCAGTATACATATATATCATATATCCGTACATTCATATGTATCTGTATATTCTCAACATAGTAGCTCAATAGTAACTGACTTTGATACTTTCCTCGAAGCCGTGAAGCGAATCGAATCCCTCGCCTGGCTATAGCTTCAAGCTCACCTTGGGTCAGTCTAACCCAAGAAGAAAAGGACAAGAAAGGAAGACAAAGGGACATTTCATCCTTTGATCATACTAAGCTAACAACAATAAGCAAGCTAGCCCATACGATACTATAGCATACGAAACAAAAATCCAAAAATAATATAGATCCGTTTCTTTGCCATGTGCGTTGGTTGTGCAGGCTCATTTTCGAGGATTCTTTTTTTCTCCTCCTCACCTTGTTTTTCGCTTCTTTTTTTGTCTTTTCCCGCTATTTTCTTAGCTTTGCTGCGCTCTGACCTCATCGAGCATATGTAAATGCAGGCGTGAGCTTGTCATCTCCTTTTTTCTCCCTTCTATCTGGCCAAGTGAGGGGGCATGGGAAACTATTAGTATATGTGCGTCAAATGTTTACGGCTTACTATAACCAGAAAAATAATATATCTGAAGAATAATCAGTAACTTCTATGATATTCAATCTGAACAAATTACCAACTGGCTTGCAATTTTCTGGTTGCGAGATATACCGGCAGATTCTTCACATCCTCCCCCTCATTCTCCTCTTCGTGCTGGATACTGAAAACCACTAAACATGGGACCTGATATCCATTGTATCTGTATGCAAGAGCATATGCACATGCACTATATATGTATGTCCAAGTAAATATATTCCCTGGCCCTGCGACTAGTAATACAGTAGTATTAGCAGTGCAGCATAGTATTATTAGCACCATCACGTACAGATGCATGTAAAAGGAAAAAAAACATGGAGAACAATACGCAGTTGTGACTCGCTTAAAGGCAGCTAGCTTTCATCTTAGCGTCATCATTATGGAACCTGAGCATAGTTTTATTTGTAGCGTGAAAGCCCTGATCTCGCCTAGTTTCTCCAGGGCTTCACGGCACAAAAGAAGACTGCCACCACCATCTTATATACAATGTAGATGACATCTGTTAAAAATGATATGGACAAGTGGGTAACATTCTTTTTTGAGATATGACAAGACGATGTGATTCTTATACATCGAGTTGCGCACATCAGACAATCTGACCGAAAGCGGGAACTCTACTCAAACTCACATGATCTCCTTATCCTAGATCATTAGATATCTATGGGTATGTATAGTTCGTGATATACTAATCAGATCAGAGGGCTTGCTATCATGGCTACTAATTCTAGCTAGTGAAACTATATCAAAACGGAAACCGCACTACAGAGTCAGCGGGCGGTTTGTCACCTTGGATGAGATCTTCAGTTTCGACTGTTCTTGTTGTGAACACATGTTGATAAGAAGCGACAGATCATTGCTTCTTTATTATCGTCAAATATCATATATATTTAATCACGAAAAAAAGAGGGGGCAGATACTTCACGATATGCAACTACGATACCACCCTTGTTTCTATAGCTATCAGCGTAATACTCACTAATGGAGACTGCAGTGAGCTTGTGCTAATAGAGAAATTCCAGTAGAAGACGCTTAACTTATTTTCTTTACTTGGCTTTGTGATATCATATCTTTCATAGGCTCGCAAAGTACGTTGTATTCATGGAGACTCGGATATAAGTCATCGTGAACATACGATGCATAGCGATATGTCTTTCGCTTCTGTCTTAACAGTAATCATCACGATAACTACGAGGGGAGAAAAGAACAAAAAAAAAACTAGTAGACTAGAGAGACGTAATTGTATATCGTGATCCTTCAGTCCTACGCACCGATGCCCAAGAGGGGCCTTTGATGAGTTCATGTTTTCTTTTTTTTTTTCTAGTGCTGTAGTGTAGTATTCATGTATCCACCTGAAATAGTGATTAATATTTGTTTACCCTAGTATCTCGTCTATGGCCGGAGACTATTATCGATTTGATTATTATAACACGAAGAACAAAGGGTCTCTTCCTGCACCTGGAAATCCGTCTACTGAGTCGAAACGGACCAAAACGCTACCTTTTTTTTCTTTTTCTTTTTTTTGGTTCGAAACGCTACGTTTTTGATATTATACTGGAAGATATATCGTGAAGGAAGGGTCGTAATAGATTTCTCTCTAATGTTTATAGGCGAGATGCTGAGGAATCCAGAGCCAAGTTAAACTGAGGGGAACAAAGGTCCCTTCCTCCGCATATAATGAAACGGGCAAGCTTATCTCTACAATAACTCTAGACAAGAAACTCATAGGCTCATGTGTAAGATATCTGGAGTCTTGGTCATTTCCAAACAGCGAGGTAGAGAAAGAAATGCCCCAGCCAGCTAATTATTTGCATATGGTCACAGTAGACAAAAGCCCTGAAAAAACTGCCCTGTGGGCTGAAGCACGGACTCACTGTACTACTAGATCTCACCTTGCACTTACTTGCTGCCGTGCCATTAAAGTTGACACTGTCCATGGCCCTATCAAAGCCTGTCTAGTTCTTGGTTCACTAGTGAAATGGCCATATATTATACTCATCGCTCGATATTCGGAGTTCATCTAAGCTAGCACAGATGATACCCATTGCTAGTTCGTGACCTACAACTGTAATGATACACAGCTACATATGTATATCTGTTCATTCACATGCCTGCCCTGCCCTGCCTGCCTGCTTGCATCTACATCGTTAGCAGGCCAGTGGCTCCTATGGGGATTTGCATCATGTTTAACAGGGCCCTCAAGAGCGAGAAAACAGACAACTTTGATCCATGCCTTGATACTATTTTTCTTCTTTCTTTTCTCGTGTTGAATGAATATTTACTGATGCTAGTAAACTTTAGCCAAGGGCTAGAATCCCAACGATAAGAAGGTGGGAAAGAGAACAAAATGCCAATAAAAACTGCACCCACTCAATACTACTCCGAGATTTCTTTCTAGGTCTCAATTTCGTACGAGAAACTCTAGTCATGACCGAAATACAGGCGTTTCTATCCATCAATCCATCAAGGGTATCATCCTATATAGGTGAGGTTCCTTTCATAGCCAGCAAGGCCGTTTCTGTTACTCTCCGACTGCCATGAAATGTCACCACAGACAGTCCAAGTACTTCTGAATTTATTTTGCTATAGGTGGGTTGTCTGGTAGGCATGAATCTAGTTCACTACGCGATATTATGGAGTAACACTACTGTCTGTGTAGTTGTATATCTCTATAACTCTAGAGTATTTCATCTACTTACTACTACTCATTTTGCGAGAAATAAATGCCCCAACCAAACAACTGAATATCGAAAATTTTATATCAAGATAAACACAATAATCGAGCTAGGTAAAGGCGTCGTGTGACTAGAAAAAGTTTTACTGAGAAAAGATGAACTTCAAGCTAGTGTTTCTGTGGCTAGATACAACTGTCAAGCTTCGAATTAGCTCATTGTCTAACTAGGGATCCCATGCACTTTTTTTCGTCAAACGCTATATGAGTAACTGATTGTTAGGGCAATAATAGAATCTCTATCTTTGTTTGCTCTGATATAAAGGATACGGCTAGTATGATATATCCCGATGTTTATCTTTGCTTCAGGCTAGTCTAAATTTTGCTAGATTATATCATTCTATCATGTGAAAAACTATCGTAATGAACAATTTATTAGTGCTAATTAGTAAAACAAGCTTCAAAATGCTCAGAGAAAACAAAGAAATGGCTAGAGCAGTCTAGAATTTCTACAATACCTTGCATAGTATAGTATAGAACAATGTACTACACAAGGAACCGCCTAGCATTTAGTCAGCCAGCTTGACATTGGTCTCTTATTCATGATCATTCTAATGCTGTCTACCTAACCCTCAGATGTGTAAAGAGCATTTTTTATTCCAGCTAGGCAGGCCATTTGTCTTCTGTTATTACATCTACTTTTGTTGTTACTGCTGCTCCTCCAAGTGAATAATCCTATCTTCTCTTGATCTTCATAGCTTTCTCTTTATCCGAGACTAGGCTTCACCTTCGTTGGCTCTCTAAATTTCATGATAATTTTTGATAGTAATATCATAAATTTAGAGCCTAAAATGAGAATATCTAGAGGAAACATAGGGCGGGCTTAGCAATATTACAACTATTCAGGCTGTAATATAAGCCCAAGGCATAAAAAAAATAACACAAAAAATAAAAAAAATAAAAAAAGAGACCACTCAGTTAATGTGATTTAGAATCACAAAACACATTTTTTTCTTTCACAGGTTACTTTTTTTCTATCTTATTTACAAAATGGTGCCCAAATAGCCACCATTCTAGTTTTCAATATATATTACTACATCGTCGGACCGAGGAAATCACCGCCGTTACTTGGACCCTTTCTTCCAAATTCCAAAACATATACAATATACATATGTAATGGGATTGTCGTCTTCTCTTATTTTGTCTCAATGGACGATATCTTTCATATGGTGGCATTATAAGTGGCATTGGCAGTACCAACTATACGTGTTGGCAGCGGCTATAGTCAAGCATTTAACTAGTTTATGCCTAAACCTAGATTATATTTCTGTCGGCGCCCCCGGCTGGTCTGATATTATGGCTCATTTTCTTGTATAGTATACATGTATGGCCATTGATATCACAAAGCATTACTTGTTCGGTATGTGACTTTCGTTGGGTCAGAGTTAAATTAAAGCCCGGCGCTATATCTAGTAGTAGTAGGCCAAGTGCTACAAAGTCCCGTGTAAAGTAATTCGAAACAGAGAGGGACGGAGATAGAAAGGGAAGCAAAAGAAACCATCGAGCAAGGGTTTAAATTTTGACAACTGACAATCCTTAGGCCAAGGTTTCAAGAATCTAAAGCTAAAGTCGCCGTGATGGAAAACCTAAGAGTAGACTAATAAGCAAAACGCCAATATATAAGGGTTACTACTCTCTGTACTATCATTAGGGTTTGATGAATATCAAACTTTTAAAATCTTAGTAGTGATGTCGATTAAGTACGGATATCGTGAGTTCCAAAGCAAACAGGCATAACCTGGCAAGATTTTCGCGGCACACCGCCTAGATAGATGTTGAATTTGATGCAGCAGGTAGAAAAGAAGCAATTAAAAAAAGAAGAAAAAAAAATGCCCCTCATCCTATCATAGATTCAAGATTCAGAACGCTTTCTTAGTTGCGCTATGAAGAAAAAGGCGGTTAAGGCTTAAACAGGGAATATGCAAGTTGCCGTGCATATTCCTTAAGATTTGCGCCTTACCAAGTAAGAAGAGATTTCTTTCCTCACAGGAAAGCATTTCTTGTTTTGTTCTTGAACCTAGGTAGCCGGCTTCCGGTCATGTGGTTAACTCTCTTTTTCTTTTTCTTTCTTTTCTTGTGTCAGGCTTGAACCTTGAATAATCTTGGTAGGAAGGATTGTGATATTCACTCTTCACTATATAAAAGACATTTAAGTGATTTCCTAAACTGCACAAGTCACTTATACGTCACAAAAGGAGGAAGGGCCAAGCGGCCAGCTATTACTGGCTAGAGATGGTTAAAATAAGTAAACAAGAACGCAAAACTAGACTATGACTCCGTCGCTGTTGCCACTCCTTGGACAAGATGATGACCGGTCTTAACTGGGCAGACACACACTAGAAGCTTAGAAGAAGCAGGCTAGTGAGACAACAGGAGCGGGCACTTAGCTGGCTTCTTTTCTTCTTCTGCTTGTTGTTATGTTTGAACTTCGACTTCTCAAGCTCGCCTGTCCTTTCTTGATTTCTTGCTACTTAATGATGCCCAAACAGCCACTAATACAAGCCAGCAGAGACTGCCAGCTTGGCACTTTCCAAGCCACTCCTCTTCATCGACCTGGGATCAGGGCTGACGCGGGGCTGTTGTTTAAATGAATTTCCTTGCTCTTTATTTTCATTTTATTCTAGAAAAGAGAAATTATCATAGCCAAGAAACTGGTAGCGTTGGCTCTTAGGAGCTATCCTTTTCTTATTTTTTTTTCGCTAGACGAAGGAAGGGAGTGATGTACAAAAAAAGGTATGTAGTTACATGCTTTGGTTTTGTTCCTGTATACCGCTGTATATCGCTGTGCGTGAACGGTAGGACACATGATTGGGCTTTGTTATTTGACCGACGTTCTTGCTATCAATCATGCTGACGTTTTAGAGGAAGAAGAGGAATTCCAAGTATGGAGAAAGAAACGCAGACACAAATAGGCAACAAGAAACCTAAAGGATTCATCCACCTTGGTATCTACAGCGTTATGATTAGTATCTGGGAGTTACCTACTTTACACACCCTTATGGCGAGACGGCGTTTTACTAACGAAAGAGCTCGTCTATTGGATGACTGGTACTATCGTTATAAGAAGATGTCAACAAAGACAAAGGTAGATGACCTGACCTCGTGCATTATGACACGACCGCGCCTAAACCCTACTGTGCCTTACTTGCCCCTCCAACTATGTGATAATGCTAGAATTGAGTTGTAGCTTCTTGTTTGGACCTGATTTGGCTTTTTACTCTTGACCGTATCAATGTGCTAGTTATTGAGAAAATATGCTATTGCCATATCTCGTATGACGATGTATGTATGTATGTACATAGTTATTGCTATTTGCTATAATTATCAGAGGTGAGCTTCTGAACTATATTGGAAAAAGATAGTTTCTATAAAATCCGATTCGTGGAAAGAAACTACTAATATACAATTATCTAATTCTTTTAAATTCCTGGATTGGCGACCGAAACGGAATAGGAGGTATTAGAATGAGTTGAAGTGCGGACTCTTTTGATACGTGCCGTTACTTTTCGTCATTCTGAATTCTTTTGCTGCATCAACAACGCATCATACCAATAACAACGCAGATGCCAAGAGCTGGCCAAATTGCAACGTTATTTGTTAGTATGATGTGGGATGTATATATGGGACATTTTAGATCAATAGCATTTAATGTAGCGATGCATTGTTACATATAGGTACTTCTTGACAGCATTTCCACCTCTTATATTAGGTGCCTACTCTGATGACATCGAGTATCTCTGTACAGACACCATATAACATTTATTTCGAGTAGAATCAACAACTACTCGCAAAAGAACTATACACAAAGATAAGGCGGGGAGCTATGCTACCAGCTTCGTATCACTGAACGTTGTCTGCTATGATATTGATGACGCGGAGGGCATGGCCAACTTTGTAAAAAAAACCCGGATAAATGCACTTCATCACGCACATATTAGACATGACTCATGCTGTATAAAATAATCCAACATCTAATTTCATGCCTTTGGCCCGCCTTAATCGGGGGAAGCTCATGCGATCTTGATGCATGTACTGATTAATCACTGTTGCGCCTTGCTTTACCGTCCAAAGTTGGACGGTCTGGTGGGAAGGATGAGGACTTCCAAACAAAGCTGCAGACTCGATACCGTGGAAACCCATCCCGTATGCTTGTGAAACGATGATGTTCGCAAGAGAGCCGATGCCTAAAGCATACTTATATGGGAACTTTATGAGTACAGTGAGCAAGAAACGAAAGGTATAATCCTTGTCTTATCGTAAACCCTTTCGAGGAAGCTAACAAATAGGGGAGGAGGAGTGGTTCGCCGGTTTGTGTGCTGAACCAATGAACAGACAAACCGGCTACATGCGGCAACTCTTGGAGAGGTGTGCCGCCGGGACAAAGAATAAAGGTATTCGCTATATGGCGGTTTGTACTTGTATAGAGAAAAGAACGCGCCATGGGCCTGGAGAGACATGGAAAGACGAGGCGATGAACATATGGAATGGAGTGACTTGGTCATCAAATTGCCGTGATATCATGCTAAGAAACGCCTACGATAGGGATCCCGTACTCTAAGACTAGTACAAGAGTTGCTATAGTGAAAAGGTTTGAGTGGTATCAGGTCTGTATTCAATCGAGGGGCGATATCATAACTGTTATAACTGCACTAAGTCATGTACGCGAAACTAGAACTAGATGCACAAAAGTATACAAAGTTCACGATATACCAAGACTCTCCATAGTCTGTCATATATTGCTCGATCCCGTTCTCGCATAGTTAGAGCAAAATGGACAACGCAACATTCGCTTCTGCATTTCTGAATCACTTCTGACGGGCCAAGAATATACAATACAATCTTCTATACCAAATTAACATGTAGCAATTATTCATCTTTTTGATATATCTATCGCTGTTGCACTTGCTTTGCCTGATATGCGGCATGTCCCGTTTATTCTTGCCGTTTGAATACGAGCAATTGCCTCTTCGCCTTCTTCATCTTCCCGTTTTTCGTCCGATTTAGCGTCGTCAATTACCTCTATTGATTGGTGATCGTCTGTTTGTCGTCTTGCTGGTTCGGGAAAGTGCGGCCCATTATGGTGCGTTCGTTCCTTCCCGATATGTGCATCTCTGCATAATCAGGGCTAAATAACGATTATATTTGCGGATAAAAAATCTATGACACTAAGCCATCATATTTCCAATTTGTCAATTCTGGACCAGTATTCTGTCCAATACACTATTCTGGTTTAGACAATTCGCTGCATTACATAACACAGCACTATAAGCGTATCATGTTTGTAATTACGACGACTGGTGTGCTGCTGACAAGAAACGTCCGTATCTAGCCACTATATCGCTTGTAGAACCAGGTATTGAAAAGGCAATTGCAATGTACGGCGTGGCAGACATGAGGCGTGGCGTAGCAAATACCTGTCCTAGTTTCGTATTATAACGTCGACGAGACATTTCATACGTTATTTAATTATAGTTCGTTCTGTATCTGCCTTGCGTTTGAGCTTGTGATGTTGAACAATTTGATCGGGAAATATATTTGGATTTTAGAAGCCGAGAAAACCCAGAAAAAGAAATCACAAGCCTTGGAAACCAAAAACTAACAGAGTGGCTGTGATATACGAATCGTTGTAGTTTTCTTTGGTGTTCCCAACCATTTTGTTTCGATCTTTTGTTTCCAACTTGCTTAGCTTGGCTTTGTGTGCCGCCGATTTATTCCTTTTTGGGTTATCAACTGAGGAAATATGAGAATGTATGTATCAAACCATATACAACACCCTCATCACTTAAATTAAGGCCAAAAAGAAGACTAAAACAAACCTCGGTCCCGAATCATATCATCACTAGCCACATCGCAAGTTCCTCAGGTCGTAGTTGCCCCGTCACGGCTGTACGACAACAATAGTATTACTGAGTCAAAAAAAAAAGAGGCCGAGAAGACATTCTGCCTATTCAAGGTTAGAATAGAACTGATATTAAGTCCCCGAGTACGATTGACATGGTTGATTTGCGATTTCGCTGTAGAGGAGAAAAAGTATCATAAATAAGAGCCAAGCAACGGATGTCTGGAGCCGTGTCTCAGCTACCTGCAGGCTAAACCAAGACTGATTTTAAGGTATCTGGCACGGTATTAGGTCGGCAAAAGACAGGCATGAGGAGGATAACCAACAGTCTAGAAAGAAAGGGAAGAAAGTAGCAGTAACGGCCAAGATGCCGTTTCTCCAGTTACATGATGCCGGTTGGATGGCTGTGTCGGAGCTTGATGCGGTGCTTTACTGGAGTGGATACCTTAATGCCCCTTTTGTCTTTCTCTTTCTCTCCCTCCCTCTTGATCTACCATGTTGCTTATTTCGCAGATGCGAGTTTTGACCTAGATAAATTCAAGCTTCGTCGAGAGGCGGTAGTGACTCTAAACTTGAGACACTAGGTCTAGACCTAAGGCGTCTTGAAGAACCCCCGATCCATGGTTGGACAGGAAAAGAAGCCGCCAAATTCGGTGTAGAGCTGCAATTATTCACGTCCTAAATATTAGGTTCTTTGCGTGTTTAGGAATGTGATCAACTGAGATATTTAGTGTTAACAAGTCTTCATGCACAAGATATCTGATACCACTTCCACAAAAAGAACTGGCTAACCACATTTGTTAAGGTATTTAGGTATGACTTATCCTACACTAATCTACTACAAATGGATAGAGGAAGCAACTGAACTAGACGTAGAAAACATATGATCTTTATTTGCTTCCTGGCCAGAAACTACTGGCCCGTAGGACCTCACGACCTACATGAGTTCCACGGCTTTTGGCTGCATACTCGAATGTATCAGTATCAAAGTAGAAGACATGCCGTGACTAGACCACCCGACTGACTGCGATTTGCACAATATAATGTACGTCTCACACAGACAACCATACTGATACACCCACTATTCTACCTTGCTCTGTTCTGATGGCTTTTGGTCTATTCTAAGACCAAATACAGAGTTCACCGGCTGCGCACCAGTCAAATGCAGGGCAACCTCGATGGCATTTTTTGCATCACGATCCGCGGGGCAGCTGCCGTGCTGCCGCGAGTAGAGTAAAGACACGAAAAGCAGAGAAAAGATAAACAGTGGTACTTCTAGTATGGGACAAGCTACTTCAGGCCGACATATAGATATACGGCCCTTGTTCATTGCATAACTCACTTTGTAGAAGTATTTACAAGCTATATCTGAAACTCCGAAAGCGAGGCGTTGCCTCTGAAATATGATATAGCTCTCGTAGACATACTACATTGGTAAATATGCCCTATTGCGTAGTTACTTCCGAAGCTCGCTGTGAAAAAAAATGAGGCGGACCTATCACAACATATCACAAGCTTCAAGACGGCATACAAACGCTATATCAGCTTAGCCCACGCTCGCTAATTTGCGGCATACCCAGGATATCACTTAGCTGAATCTTCCACAAACAGCATCACGCAGCTCTCGGCTGCAGCTTCAGCAAGGAGCTTCCTGTTTAGTGGGATTTCGGTCTTTTTAGATGCATGTGTTGTGACTAAGCATTAGCCTTAAATTTCTTTTTTTTTTTCTTACCTCGTCACATTCTTCCATCCGTTTTGGCATGGTAAATGTTGTTCCTTAGCCTATCAATTTTAGTACTGGTGACACCTAGTCAGCCAATGGATTTATACGCAGCAAAATGGATGGCTGCATTACATGGCCGGCTGAGAGGAAGCAACGACTATAGTATGCCTCACGATAGCAGAATTAAGGCGTAAATAGTTTGCAATTTTAACCTGCAAGCCTGTTTGCATTAATAGTAAGTTTTGGTGATTGGAACCCAAGTTAAGAAGGAATTTGCCTTAAAATCATTTTCTGTGTTTGTGTTTGCCTTTGGTATAGGGACAGATATTGTTTGTGTTTTCTTCTTTTTTGTTTGTTTGCACAACGTAGAGGAGTCTTTGTTTTTGTACGATTAGACAGACACCCTCTTTTACTGTTGTTATCTCAAAATCAGCACGTTCCTGTAAATCTTCCTATGGCGTGTTGTTATCATGATCACAGTATGCGTAGAGAAACAATTCAATACAGTCACTTGCCATCAAATCGACAAAACCATCATGGATCGCATGGATCATATCCACAGTATCGATCATGGCCTGGTAGTCAGAGCTCATGATGACTATGCGATTACTAGTAAATAGCCTTTGGGGTTTGACGAGTGCCAAAGAGGGCCTAACTGCCTAACTTTCAATGTTACACACATTGTAGTCGAGCTCAGACTAGACTATGAATATATGTTACTTCTTTTCTGCAATTTTTCGATCTGGTAAAGGGTATAAGTTCCAATTCGGGGTGTAAGCGATAATATAAGACACAAAAATAGCACAATTCTCTATCTTTGTATCTGCTTAATATACTCATGTACAACTAATGGGTCCATTTTTATAGTAAAACATCAGCTTGTACTCTTACTTCGCCATCACAGTTTATCTTTTGCCAGCTTTGCATCGCCATAATCATAAACCGCTAGTTGCTCACAAGGTTCTACAAGTTCATATCTACTCCGGAGTTATCGCAACTAGGGTCTTCTATTTGTATGGTTTGATACGACTTTTGTGGCTTTGATAATCTCTAGTTTTCACATACACTCAAGATCGAGAGATAGATGCAGTGTCTTAGATCGTGAGAATATTAGCCATCGTTCACATGCTATCAGATAGGTTATTACACTGATATCTGCTCAGATAAAGGCTCGGTTAGATACTTCGTATCATGTATAGATTGTAGCAACATCGATATTTCTTGTTTGGCCGCTAAACAATCTTAAACTAGACTGGACTTAAATTATGGCTATATATCAAATACCGATTAACCCTTGGCCGGAAGTTTAAGGTTACACATGGAGCATGAGTCATTCCATCGATTCCATGGTTAATTTGGGTCCACATGATGACTCCTGATCAGACCGGTGTCTAAAATAGGGAACTAGAAGTGCTTTGCCTTGCGCCTTTTTTTGTTGGCGTATTTTTCTTCTGGATATTTACCGCCTTGTGTGTTTTTTAAAGAATCCTGAACAATATGGGCTTGCGGCTAACGCACCGAATTGCCACAGGATACAAATGAAACGTAGATGCTATCATAGATGATAAAAGCGTCGATACGCACTTGAAGCTGGCTGAACATCTTTTTCTTATTCCCTATTTATACTAAACAAAGGCATAGTGAAGAGTTTTTAATAGCATCTATCTGTATTTGGACTCTATATCTATCTCACTCCTCAATATGGCTATAGGAAGTCAATAATCACAGTACCTCCCCGGTCAATCGGGATCACCAGTATCCCACATTGCTAATATGCCTTACATATGATTTAAGGCAAATTCAAAATTGATCCCAAGACTCATACTGCTTATATTATTGTTACACGGCATAATATCAGTCGGCTGTTTTTGATGATATTGATAGCATGATATACTCATTTCCGAAAGCAAAATCGAAAGTAGATTAATTCATTTTATTTACATCTATCATAATACTTCAGACGCCATTTAGATCCAAGTAACCTATTTTCTTCAAGGATAGGAAGAGTCACGATACCTTTGGTTTACAGTCAACAGTAAGAAGCCAAAGGTGGTATTGTCATGCATGCCGTAGTGTTTTATATATATTTTTTCAACTGTGGCCTATGAGAATAATGTAATGATAAGTCAGGCTCAAACGACATGTGAATTCCCGACTATTTGAATCCAGCTAGCTATCTTGCACTAGGCAATTAAATTGCTATAGGGTACAACGTGCAAATATCCAACGCATAGTAACCACACTATTAGGGAATATCATATTAGTTTCCGGTTTTTATTATTTAGCATGTGATGCACATGTGATAATTACATTGGCCTTTTTCTAGACCAAATTGTATCTTCATATTCGAAAACAAACTTAATTTAGAATAAAATCCACGATCTCCTAAGTGGAATCCACTATCAAGAAGCCCCCGAAGGAATTCGGCCACAAATCAACCAGAATTCATGTACGACATGAGCAGATATTTTAAATACAAAGCTATAATATTAGGCTTATAGATATAAGAGATTATTCAAGCTTTGAATTAGGTGTTTGAGATATACACTTCGCAGCTACTTGTGTAACGTCGGGGTCATACGGGGAAATGAAAGGAATCTTTAGTAGATTCCTTCCATCACTACTTTTCGTGGAAACTATTGCCGTAGGGATTCTTGTTATGTACAATAATATGAGTAGCGTACCTATCTATACTTTATTATATGAGCTAGGAGTGTCACAATAAAAATAACTTTCATAAACCGATTTTCTGTGTTGTCTACTTAGGGTTGATCTAATCTGATTTGTAATTCAAACCCTATAATGCATTCTAAGACATATAGTTAGCTAAATATAGGTCCTAGTCAGAAAGAAGTAATAGCCCCAAGTATACAATTATTAATATTTTGTTAAATAACTAAGGCTTATATCATTTGCTTCCAACAAACTTTCAAGATACTTTCAGTTAAGGATGGACCTTCCTCATCGAGTACAAATGTCTAAACATATGATTTTGCTTAATTATCCAACTTCTGAAAAAGGCATAACAATATCAAATACTTCAAATCAAAACATGGCTGACAAAATAGAATAGCCTAGCTAAGAGTAAACTCAAGGCCGAAAACAATCAAGCTATATATAATAACTGTTTCGTAATCCACATAGAAGCGGACACGTGCAGCAGTATACTCTTAAAAATGGCATTCCTTCGGTAGAATATTTCTGCACGGGAACATAATATGACAAGACTTGTACGAGGCGAAACTAGATATAAGATATAATTGCCTTAATGGCCATACAGACGATGAGATATTGACTGGCAATCTGATTGGCTCTCTCTAACAGCACTTGTTACCTTCTTCTAACACCAATGATAAGCATCTTTCATGTTAGAGAAATATTGGTGAGGAATGGCTTATAATACAATCACGGTAGCTAGTATGCCTTGCGCTGAGCCATTGCTTGTGGATTCCGCCAAAAGGAATCACAAAAATAAGTTACATTGTGCGACACAGCCTTTATAACGAATGTGTTGCCAACTGGCCGGTCAGTGTGAAAGGCGTTGGAACGTATGGTACAACATGAGAAATGGCCATAATCTCTAGCAACAAATATAACTATAAGAACCTAATAAATCACGACAAAGTTTCCGAATATGCTGAATAGTTGATATACGATGTATCGAATAGAAACCCTTGCTATGGCTTTTAAAACGAATCATTACATCAGACATTGTATCTTTCTGGTTCTCCCACATGGTACTTTAGTTTCTTTGAAAGTATGAAGAGCTCTACGCTCCATCAAGGGAATTGTACACGTAGGTACTAGTGGAGCTTCCTTTCTCTGACGTAACGTACAATGGTAATTATGACTACAAGATAGCGTTAGTGATGAGGAATCATAAGCCTTTTGTGTGTCAAAATGGAGTACAATGTAATTAGCGTGCCAAGCCCATATTAGGCTGTAAGGCAATGTAGTAGCCAGATGAACCAATGATCAATCTTGATTCTGTGACGGGATAACAATAATAAATAATATGTTCAAGACTTAATACATCATGATATTAACTATAGACATATAGTATCTGCTATTATATCTTCTCCCTCGGAGTTGACCGGAACATAAGGACATATCAAGCCACATCAAGAGATAAGAAGAAAAGTAAAAGTTGAAAAGGGGCAACTATTACAAGCACATTGACATATTACTCTATATCACAATATATTATACTAACTACTCCGCTATTTGAAGTCGTTAGCACATCATTAGACTGCCTAAGCGACCACACCTATAAGATTTGTCTAAAGATATGACCAAATCGGAGCCATCACATGACTACGCTATCATGCTGCTGGACTTTGTTTAGGATTTGTCATGTTCTCTCTTCTCTTGAGATGGCGTCTGATGGACACAAAGATACATATACCTGTAAAACACTATTTTGTTGATGGCTAGATTTCTAAGTACGAATTGAATCAGCTGCTAATCACTATATCATATTGTTTTTGTCTTGATATGGATTGCATCATTTGTTTTTATTTCTTTTGCACAATGCTCCAAGAATTCAACGATATGTAGTACTAGCCTATCATCTTAACGAAGCCTCATCAATATAGTCCTAAGTTGAGGCCTTATGCTACAATATCTGATGCCACGTCTGAGTTGCACACCGTCGCACATACGTCCAAGTAAGTAGTACATCTGAAAAACCAAATATCAGCCGATTGTGTGAAGCAAGGACCTGTAATAGATATAACTGAATGGGGGGGGGGGGCTTGCCCGGTTTGAGCTTAAAACCTCTAGTCACTAAGATTCTTCCCCACGTGTCCTTCCTCGGATGTTTTCTCCTTCGATTCCCGATATGTTCCTCTGTATACTTATTTCGTATTGTGTCTTCTATTCTTACTATCTGGTTCCATTCATCATCTAGCAAGTCTTATACAATCTACCGAGAAGCTTAGGTGGCTTTGCTAATTCACCACTTAGCAAGAATGGCAGGGAGAGTGATGGAATTAGAGATAGGTGTACCTACATGAGATAGTTGACTTGGTTCGCACATGTCTTAGTTGACGGTTTCCTTTTGTCTCAGACATATCAATGCTTCTGGGCGATGGGTGGAATTTCCCGCTGTTGGGGATGATCTACTTTTATCTTTGATGATTCTTTGTATACTATTTTAGTACGGACTTCAATGCTCCTTTGTCGCATTAAGTCGTTGTGAATGTCAAGATGTCGGAGTTTCAGCCCGCTCAACACTGTGTCTACCTGTAATCGTTCTCACAGCAGTGGCTGAAGCATCTGTTACATGAATAAGACGTCATCTACCCAGTATGTGATGATTTTAGTGCAGTCTGAAATGTGCTTTGTTAGTTTCAAACCCGTGTTTTGTGTGTATATCTGCTAACACTAGATCGGGCCTTCTATTAAAAGCAATGGTGAATATTGTTTTGCAGTAAAAGAATTCTTGATCAGTGTTCTATTGTGATGATTAAACTAAGATTCTAATAACTAAAGCATATGGAGGATACAATGCATATTCATAAGACAGGAATAGTAATGATTTAGATAGAGAGTCATTCCATGAGGGTCGATCCGGAGTCGGCCTAGAGTCTGCTCGGAATCAGAGTGTAGCCCGGCTAGAGCCTGCCCGAGTTGGGCTATAACAGGAGCTTGGAAAGCAGATTTCAACACCTTCATATACGCTATGGTAGATAGAACAACATTTATGTGTAAGTTACTAAGTTTCAACGACTCGACTTGGATGGGACGATAGGAATACTGGTGGGACTAGATGTGTCAGTGTTCAGAATTGTATGTAGGACCGTTGTTAAATGATTTTGATTCAGTTCACATGAAATCAGGATCTAAATCAGGTTGATTGTATAGTGGCTCTAGATTTGTAGGAAGATATCATGTCCCTTACTATATCATCCTAGCTAGATTTATAGTCACATTAGTAGGGCTGATTATAACGTCTTTTCTGTAGTTGCATCCGGTGACAAGTCACTATCTCACCATTTCCTTCTTGATTGTCTCCAACCTTTTCATCTTAATTCTTAAACCTAGGCATTTGTTATATCTAAATATGAACATACAGCATCAAAGTACTCCGAGATAGCAAATAATGAAAGCCGTCAGCTTCAGGACCTCAATGCCGAGGACAGCCATACTATATATGCCTAGCATGCCGTACTTTATTAACATTTTCAGAAATGAATCTTCATACATACGCCTATAGCCATCTAGAATCGATACAGACTACAAAAGAATATATTTCATTCGGATTTGTGTTGATCAATGAAGATACCTATGGTTGACACTGTGAATAAAAACGGATGACTGATTAGCTAACGCTACTCAAATAGATCTAGAGCTACAAGAATTAGCAGATTTATACCTTCAGCGTCGAAATGGGGTTGACAACTCTAAAAACGACACCATCTTCACAGAGGCTTTGTCCTATATGGACAATTGTACAAAATATCACGGCTGTATGGCCTATATAGAGTCAGCACTAAGCCCTGTGATTAATAAAGAAAGACTACAGCGCTTGATACAAGCCGATATTCGGGTTTATGGCACTATCATGCCAGATCTTGAATGTGTCAGCGAAGCTCATCCTGTCGCCTGCTTGGGTATATTTGAAGAAACAGCTGTACCAATGCGTCTTGTAGACGTTGGCTTCAATGAGGATTCAGTTCGCCTTATAATTACCTCGAATGACCAGCCCGTTCCGCAGTATATGACACTTAGTCATCAATGGGGCCTAAAGGGCCCATCAACCTATGATTTCGATAAACAAGCACCTCCCATATGTGATATACAGCATATATCGATGTAGCCGCTTCATGTGCTTCGGATAGTTATACAGGCTTCTTCCGGGATATGCCACCACCATTCTATGTTGATATCGACCTCCATAAGTCTACGCCTTGTCAGGTTAAAAATCATCAAGAATTGCATGATTTGGTTTGCTCCTCCAGATTGTTATATCCGAGATCGTGCTTGGGTTATGCAGGAGCTCCATCTGGCGCCAAGAAGCCTCTACTTCAAGAAGCAAGTCGTTAGGGTCTCTTGTGGCGTCAGGAATCCATTTCCACTTGGCAATAGCCATTTTGATTTGCAGCAATTCTATACCAAGAAATTCCAGAATGTGACGATGGATGACTTCCGCCAGCTTCCTCTGATCTTGCGTGGTCAGCTCATACATGCTACCAAAATTGTTACGTTAAAATGAGGGGATACGTTTGGCCTTTCTTGACAAGGTATCCAGAGAGTTCTGGGAACATTGGTCATATCAGAAACAAAGAGTTGGTTGTCCCTGAAGTTGCAGGTACGACAAATAACTTGAAGTTTCTTTGTGGCTACATAGATGACGACGTGATGCTGACGGGACTTTTATTGTCTAAAGTTGGTGAGATTAAGCAAATAAAGCTTTTGAAAGGATAGTACTTTGCTATAGATCATATAATGTTTTCAACATCTTGCATGGAGATATTGACGAGTTTACTCTTGTATAGATGGTTTGCTCAATTATTTCGATATATATATATATATATATATATATATGTATCATCAAGTCAATCTATATGGCCGCCGTGATTATTTTCTTGTGTCCTGATAAGGTGCTGGAACGGGCTACTTACTACTTACTAAAACTCTGTAGTACGATACAACTAAAATAGCTACCTTGATTTCAATTCTAACTCTTGATATCAATACCTTTTTCACTTTTAGATACGCCTAGCAATTCAATGAACAATCGTTCAGAACATCTATCAAGTATAATAGGTTGTAAATTCAAAGAATCATCGACGTAGTCTATTCCACATGTACTTCGTTATAGATCTCGGATTATCTGTTATTGCTCAACATGAGCTAGATATGCCAACAGATACATAGCGATAAGCATCAACCTAAAGTGATACAAACTCAGAAGTTCCTCGAGTTCATGGTGTTGTTGAATTATAGTACTAGATTCAGTAGTGCTTTTTCTGTTTTGTGTAAATGCCGTCCATTCTTGGGTATGGTCTAGGCACTATATAAAAAGCACGAGAATATAGCCGAAAGCTAGTCAGCAAGTGACGTTCAATGAAATGAACTACTGTGATCGGCGGCTAGTTTGTGGAGATTGAAGGGTGAGAGTGGACTATACCTCTATTGGATTTATATTCAAGGTTACTCGGCTCGCATATTTTTTTTTCAGGCTTGAGCTTGATGAAAGCTATACATGTAGATCTTTGCTCTATTCTCGTTCTCTTTGTTTTCATAATTATGTATGCCGTGTGTTCTAGGAAGGGGGAAATGTGGAGGAATATAATGAAGGGTAGGGGAGGGGTTATTTGTCTTTTGGCGCAACAGATCCCAGAGCTAGGCCTAGACTAACAGTAAATAGGCACTACTAGGTCAGAGAACTAAGTTGTTTTGTTTCTATCTAGGTGTTCCTTTACATGCACATATTTTGCTTAGCCTGCCACTAGTGCCATCATCTTGGCTATTCTTTGGGGAGAAGAACCCCATTCACTTATGGACCCATCAACCCACCCCTTCTCTAGTTCGTCATGATCGCCGCCCGCTTACCTTGAGGCTGGTAGGCTTATTTCAGTTTCTTGTTCTCTCTTTTCCTTCTAGTATCGTGATCTATTCCATATCTAGCGGATGATAGTGCGTCCAGCTTCCGGCCGTAACAGCCATAAGTCTATTTTGTTTCTCTTCCTTTCTTCTTTAATGATCTTCCCTATTCCGCATTTATCTGTATGCGAGATTGCGATGTCCATGATCGTCACAATACAAGCACCAGTAATGAGAAATCTAAAAACCACGAGAAGAAGAACACTATATCCCCCTTCTTTATGTGTTCTATTTGTTGACTAAAGTTCTAAAAAGAACAAAGTATGATATGAAGAAAAGAGGCGTCATCACGTACAAACTCGTTAGTAAAGAGAAGGGGAAAATCAGTAAGAGTAGAGAAAACATTCCCGGCCTAGATCAAACATCAACATCACTTCAAGTAAGTCAACGTTGATCAAGGATAGAGTTTTGTGCAATCACGTGTATATTACAAGATATTTGTAGATCATCAATAGCAGGATGTACGTACACATATCACATATACATGCTGTGTCAACAATATCGATATCTATATGTCACTAACAGATGTTCCTAGTAAGCAAGATCGTGATTCTTCTTACGATATTTGTCTACATATATATAGCCTGTTCTTTCTATCCAGATATCTCGCTCGATTCCCTCAATCTAGTCTCCTGCAGCAACGAGGAGAGGCGAAAAGGCACCTACATCTTGAAAGCTGTATGCTGATCATTTCCCTAATCAAAAAGGCCACAGGAACAACGGGGGGCTTACATATATGTACAATTTTATAGCAGGGTATTGTTGGTGGCATATCTGTACATGGTTCATTGCCAGTCAGCCTAGCAACTACATATGTAGAGTTCCCTGTTGTTTCTGTAATTGTCGGGATGTATGTATACATCATCTGTGTCTAAATAATAGCATTATGGAGAGAAGCACTGCGAAATTTACTTGGTTCAAACTAGAGAAATTATAGACAGAATGGATATACACGGATACACGGTACTATTCTAACTTTATTAGTTGTACTACAGTGTAGTATAAAGCCATGCCATACGTAGAGATAACCTAGTGATATATATAATGCATGCCAACTACACATTGATCGATGATATACTCTCTCAGGTCCAACCAGGCGGATAGCCTACATACCTGCAATAAATAATCCAAAGAGGAAGCGGTTCAAAACTGCACAGACAGGTTCAACTAAACTAGCATCTATCCGGGATGAGGGGGGGAATAGAATAGATAGAGTAGTCGAAGATCCCATCATGGCACATATGTCTATACCTAACATTCTTAGCGTACATTTTCAGAATTCAGCGATGTGATGACGATCGCCAAGCCGGTTATTGAGTATGATTTACCATTCGATTTATTATAGGTGATATAAGATATACAGATGCACATGTACTAGACCAAGACAAGAATAAGAAAGTATCTTACATACAGATACAAGAAGAACGCACTAAGAACATTGGATAATCATATGAAAATCCCCAGAAGATCAGATCAACGCTGGCTCAGTCATAAACAAAAAGGAAACGCTGTGAAGAAGACAAACGGTTCATAAGCGAGCAGTAGAGTCCGAGAGCAGCAACACAAAAACAATATAGATCTCCTGCCCGGGCAACTGACTAGCTGACCAGATATCAAAAGTAGAAGGCTTCGCTAGTAGATCTAGAAACGCCACAAAATCAGCACTACTGCAAAGCTAAGAAGAAAATAAGGCCAGCTAGCTGTTTATTGTCCGATAAATATGGGTTATAATTCTGGTTCTTGAATAATCAAGGAGTAATAGATGGCCAATTCCACGGCAAAGGAGGAGAAAGACGGCAAATAGGACAAAAGAACGACTTGGTAGGTAGTGAGACATATTGTATGCAATATATGCATTATTTCCAAGACAGAAAATCAACTACAGATATGTAGCCCGCAGAACAACGGCCGCATGACAAGTCAACAATGTGACTCGTTACCACTAGAGAGGATACTAGCGTTGAGTTTTCTTTTTTTTTGAGGGGGATTCTCAATAATAAGTTGGCTTATTCATGTTTTCCAAGTACAGATAGTAAGAGAAAGTACGACTGCAAGAGAAACTAGCCATTATTTCTTGTCTCTTTGTTTCTTATGTCTGTATATCTGGAATAAGAAGATAAGAGTATGGCAGCTAGAACTAGATCGGCCTGTTTTGGTCGGATCAGACTCAAACTAAAAAAAAAAAAAAAAA
>RHLR01000024.1:0-67893 GCA_009806335.1 Davidsoniella australis
TTTTTTTTCTCACCCTTATCGACGAGGCTTCATCACGTTATTTTAATCCATCTCAAGATTAAATTAAACACGACATCTGGATTTTGTCTGCCTTTTGACTTTTTCCTCCTCAATTTTTGGTCTTGTCGCTTCAACCAACCTTACAGGCCATTTACCGCCTTCCCGTCAACTACCACCACCAACATAAACAACCCAAACTTCACAATGGATAACGGCTCGACTATTCCCACTGGTAATGCCCAGGCCGAAGGCGCCCAGTACCAAGACCAGGACAAGGGCAAGGGCAAGGCTGTCAGCGACACCATGGACGTCTCCATGGACGAGGACGAAGAAGAAGATGATGATGCCGAAGAAGAGGAAGAAGAGGTAAGAGCACACTTTCTCCCTGCGGGGATTTCATGACCTGATATATGTGCGGACAACCATAAACTAACATTGCTTCTTAATCTTTTTGCGCGTAGACCGTTGACCCAAGTACGTTATTCCAATATAGCCACCATGCCAAATTTTATACCGTCCGACACATGTCTACTGCTTAGCAACCATCCGAAGCTACCCCACCATCTCGACACATCACCGCATACTCTGAATATCAATGCTAACCACATATTTGCGCTCGATAGATGCTATGGAGGAGGACGACGGCCTAGAGGAGATTGACCCTAGCAACATTATTGCCGGTGGTCGCCGCACCCGTGGCAAGGTCATTGACTTTGCCAAGGCTGCCGCTGAGAACCCCGCCGATGAGGACGACGAGGAGGATGACGAGGACTTCGAGACCAACAACATGGAGGAGGACTAAATGCATCTTGCCAAAGCTTGGTGTCAACTCTCTTTTTAATGTTCATGTCTCTTTAGTCTTACTTGCTTACGACCAACCCCCTTCTTGTCCTGCTAATATAGCTGCAGTATGTATCAGCTCAAAGCAGTTAACCCGCGTTAGTGGGTTGTACATCGGGTCTCGTTTCTATACCCAAAACAATCCAACTGCAGCGGAACCGATGCGACACAACCAATATATCTGTGTTTTATGATAACCGTAGGCTTTATTATGATATGTATATTTAGTTACAGTACGGGATTACTTGTGATACATGTACGCGCTTTTCAATTCATTCATCTCTAGTATCACTTCGGGGCGATGGAGTCACAATGATGTTGTATCTGTATGATTATAGGCTTCACTGCCATTTCAATCCTCTCTATAACGAGAAGGCTATCGCCACGGCTGGACTGAACCAGGCTAACGAAGTGCAGTGAAGCGTGTTGACACGATGGGGTTGACCCACCTCAACATCACATGCCAACATCTGAGTTAGGGTTTATATGTAAACCTACTGATCAAATATGATATTATTGGAGAACAAGACCTCTGCTGCTGTTATGCTTAATTATATGTAGTCGGTTGCACAGATATATGTTGAATTTCAATATAAAACACGTGATAGTAATCAATCGACCCTATTCAACCAAGTATGTATGTAGGCATCCATATATATCTAGCATCTCTATTTAACACTTGCAAGGCCTATTCAAAAACAAATCAAGCTTTCCATTTTCTCAACTCTCAACTGACTTGGTTATAACAGTTACGGATACACATGTTCCCTTGTTTTAGCTCTACATCCTCTTTTTTTTTGGCTTTTAAATCAGCCTTGCGCCTCTTGACCTCACTGAAAGCGCGATAGATTGATCTGGTCCTATAATCTTCATTTTCATAATCGTATAAACCATAAATCTTCTAGTTATCTTTGTCAATGTGTCTTCTAATTTCTCTTTCATTTCCCTCGACGAACGAAACGACGATTGCGACGACAAATTGAGATGAACATATATTTATCTTCGTATAGTTACCAGCTATCATTTAGATTTTTTTTATCTCCCTACAATAGCGCTGTACAAAGGAAACCCTAGAGGACTAGGACAAATCAATTAAAACCATCAAAGCTTTCCCCAGTAGCTTCTTCCTCTCCCTCTACATTGTTCTACATACATAATTTGTCCCTGCTTTTTTTTCTTTCGTACCCCTTGCCCAGGAACCAACTTTTATTTATCTTACCGCGACGTTTCCCTGAAAATAAAGAATAAATAAACGATAACAGAAAAACGACACCTTTTGAAAGCGAACGAAGTCGGCGAACCGAGAAGGAGAACCGAAGTTCTAATTTGCCCTACCTTTGAGCCTCGACCCGGCCGGTTTCCTCAACCGAATTCCCGATGGCGTCTAGGTACATATCTTTTCCGAGCCTTTCTCTTTTTTTTCTTTCTTTCTTTCTCCGTAATCTTTCTTTTTCAACAGAGGAGAAAATGTCCTTCATAACCCCTTGAAAACAAATAGCTAACCCCATTTCCTCCATCTTCTTCATGTAATCGCAGATTCGGCACGAATACGCTTCATCAGCGCGACTCGCGCTCACAGCTCTTCGAGGGCTATAACCCACCTTCAGCGAACCCCGTGGCCCGCGGCGGCTATGGCTACGGCTACTCTTCATCACCGAGTCCCATGAACGGCGCCAGTAGTAACAATGGCACCGGTATTGGTGGACACCCCGGCTTGTCGGCTTCGCCTGCGGGAGGATATCGCTCGGCAACGCCAAATCGCAGAGGCCAATACAGCGATGCCACTCTAAACGAGCTGGAAAGCCAGAACGACGGCCAGGTCGAGGGCATCCTAGGCAAAGTCAAGATCCTCAAAGATGTGAGTACCTCTCAATCTGTCTATTAGACTCCAAAAACGAACATACGAACGAACCATACCAATGTTTGGTTGCTTTGTAGTCTTTTATTATTGCTCATGTTCTAACTTATACTCTTTTCGTCTTATTAGATGTCCTTGGCTATCGGTGAAGAAATCCGCGATTCCTCTGCGCTTGCAGAGAAGATGAACGATTCGTTCGACTCTACTCGGTTACGGTTACGCGGCACGATGAATAGAATGCTGGTGATGGCCCAGCGCACCGGAGTCGGTTGGAAGGTGTGGGTGGGCTTCTTTTTGGCTGTTATATTCCTGTTTTTCTACGTTTGGGTTTGAACACGCTCATTGCATTGTACCAGTCCTTGTTTTGTTAGTCTGTATGCAATATCCTGTTTTTGTCTTGCTTGAATTGTTGTTATCGATACTACGAATAATGTCACCGGATATAGCATAAATGAAGAATGATTGTCTTGTATGTATGTAACACTATTGATGTTTATCGTGATTCGTAATGGGAGTAAATCATACATATCTAGGCCGTAGAAGTTGGGGGTAAACATGTCCGTTTTCTCTGTTATTTCAAGGCTGCCTGGCCGCTCTGCGCATAGGCGGGCTGCTTTCAAGAATTGAGCTCTCTTGATGAGGGGCAAGGAAATCGCTGACATCAGCCCTATGTAGACTCCGGACACCGCGCGGGCCTAACGTAGGCGACATTGGCGGGGCTACCGTTCGTCTAGCAAAGCGGGAGAACTGATCAATCTCTTCCTCCTCTTCTTCATCATCTTCATCACCGTCGTCCTCATCTTCCTCTTCCTCTTCGCTTGATGATAATGATTCGTCGCTATCTGTGTGCTCATAGCATCCACTTAACTCTGCCTCTGGAACATCTTCGTCTAGATCGCGGCCCATATCACCATCACCGAAGTCTTCTTCACCTAAGACCTCGCCTTGAGTCGCTTCCTCGGCGTCGTATTGATCGGCTACGAACGATGGGCCGTCTCCGTAATAGTCATGATCAGGTTCGGCATCGGTAGCACCTGCACTGCGCTGCATCATGGTACGCCGTAATGTGTGCTCACGCATTTGCGCGGCTAGCAAATCGTTCTGGCGCTGTTGTCGAGCCGTTTGTATGGGAGTTTCGATAAGAGGATTATGGGTATCATCGTCATTTCCATCGTCGTGCTCTTCCTCTATCCCACTAGTCGCCTCGTTCATACTCATGTTGACACCACTAGCGCTGGCGTTTGCGCTCTCGCTGTCCCCCTCACTAGACTCCTCTTCGCTAGACTCCTCACCAGCATCATCTCCAATTTCTGGGAACTGGAAACCGGAATTTTCGGCATCGGCGTCGGGAATCTCGTCATCTAGATCAACAGGTGCCTCACCCTCTTCTTGACCCTCATCCATCTCATCTGGATCCATTTGCTCCGCTGCTGCCTCAGCCTCGGCATCCGCCAACTCCTGCTGAAGCTGCTCGCGTCGTAGCGCCTCCGCATGCTCTTCTTGTTCCCGACGCTCCTCGCGCATTTGGTGTAGCGTTTTGCCGATGGCTGGCGGCTTAATCCACGTACTGCCAAAATCTGCCACGGCTCGACAGCGACGCACGAGGATACGCTCCTCGGCGGTAAGACGTCCCATGCGCGAGTTTTCGACGATGGATTGGTGGGAACGACGTGGATTCACGGGATCTGGAGCGCCGATCTCGGCTGAGATGGGCTGCGTGTCGGGCACATCATTGATGCCGTCTGCAAAGGGTGATATATACCTTTCTGGGTTCTGCGCTGATACATACCAGAGCGTATGGGCCTGAACTCGTTATGTTAGAGAGTTTCAATGATTATATCAATATGGAACAAAGGGGAATTCACATCATAGTTGGTTAGGCGTGATAGAGAAAATGGATAATCCATTTTGATTTTATGGGTGGTGGCTTTACACTGTATATTAAATCATAGTCAAGGGATGAACCACGTATGTCAGAGTGACTTTTGGAATGAATTCTATGTGATAACTATAGTATGAATGGTTGTACAGAGCTATTACTACTTGGTGTTTACTCTTGACGTTATTGATTTATTGATATATGCTAACCGCCCCACTTTTTCACATTTACGCGCTTACTTAGACGCCTTAACGCGAATCGTTGATAGGGTTAAATGTTGTTGTTTAACCCTGTACAGTATATATGTAGGTAGTCAGAAAATATATTTACAAATATGTTATGTTGTAAAATATTTGTTTCTTAATATTGAAGAATATAAACAGTAACTATTCATGTTTCATTTGAACCAAAAATTAAGACAAAATTAAAATGAAATCCTGTTCTTTGACATTATAACTTTCTATGCAAGTCTCATGGGAGCCCAATGATGGATGACCTTGAGTTTTCAACTGCTACCTCAAGTCAAGGATAGAAGGATAGACAAGGCTTGATACGGTTTCTCTCGGACTTCGAACAACTCAAACCCGGTAAATTCTGAAGAGAATAGAAATCCTCACAAATACCCACTCAATACAAACAACGAATTCCCATAAAGACTCGATCCATAGAGTGTGCTACTTAAGGTAATCAAGACTATGTTGGTTGGCTGGACAGATGTGGAGGAGACAGAGGAGGGCTCAATAGGCACTAGTATTTACGAGGGGACTGCGTACACTTCATGCGGGATACAAGTTCCGTAAACAATATGGATTATTTCATAGAGATATCCGAGCCGCCTGTAAGGTAGTAGTTGTGTTTGGGGAAGCTTATAACCTACTAGACTCTCAAGAGAAAAAGCCATCCTGGGCCAAGCTGAATTGTATCATCGAGTGAAGAGGATGAATAATGGGATATCTGGATGGCTAACAGGAAGACTGCTACGCTTTTTGTATTATTTTGTGATTAGTTGAAAGGTAACTTTAAGTTCATGAATTTTATGGAACTATCTGCATCAACATGATATTTCACTTGGAACATAGATGTCGGTTTATATCTGGTGGTATCAAAGAGGTTGAATGCTTAAGCTTGCGATATTAGTCGGCCAAGACAACATAGCACTAGCATGAGAAATACGCTAGAATTCAAGGCATTATTCGGTTAAAAATGTAATACAGTAAACCTAGAACTAAGGACTACTCAATCTTGCTATCCTTGAACATTTGTACTGAGAGCCGGCTTCGGCTCGTTGTAAGGTCTATTGCTGTACGTTGTAATACGGTACTTAGCTGTTTATTTGCAGTATCGGGATTTCCCGGAGAAGACAAAAACCTAGCAAGGTGGGCTGCAGTAAGTTAGTAATCAAGAAATGGGAGGGAACAGCCTGAGTTGAGATGGCGCATATGCGTTCAAAAAAAACCACTGAAAAAGAGAGAGAAAAAAAGGCGGACAGTACAACGGATTGCATGAATATACAGTTAGCCAAAGTGTGATTTTTCTAGTCCTCGGCCGTTTCCGCCTCGTCGTTGTCATATAATATGCAGGATAAGAAGTAAGGCGGCTTGCGTGTTGTTAAATACGCTATGGCGTAGATACAGATATACGTGTGTACATACAATAAACGGGCTATGCCGTGTATCTATCTGTTAGCCATGCTTGATAAGTAGACAAATGCTGACGAAGATGATAAGAATAGTAGCATACTTTGATTTCATGAGAGGACTTGGAAGTTTTTTTAATTTTTAATTAAATTATTAAAATAGACACTAAGAATGTTCTTAGGATGAATATAAAATAATGGAGGTGTAGGTGGACTGCAAAGTTGCCGGCTATAGCTACGGATTATACTATGAGATCCTAAAAAGGTATGTAAGCAGCATAGAACTATAACTATATTTATGTGCCTAGGCTTCCCCCCCGAAGTCGGCGAGACGTTGGTGTGCGATTTACGAAAAGATCATGTACAGATATATACAGATAAAACGAAGTAGGTGTTTGGGTTTCGAGCAAAAAAGCATGTGCGTCTGGAAAGAAAAAAAGAGGAATAATTTCACTAGACCATGGTTGTAGTTGCACATGGTGTAAGTGATACCGCCGATACTACATACTTTGATTTTTATTCTCATTATTAATTTTTTTCCGGGCTTGAAGATAGGCGTTGACAATTATCGAGCCTCTGAATGGCCTGGACAATGCGTAATGAGTTGTATGGTATGGGTAGGGTAGGTTAAAGCACAAAGGATCCGTTTTGATCGTCTGTTTCGGCCGAACTCACTGTGTAAGTCTTGGTGGGGTTATTTTGATATCTGAGTGGGCTTTTCTTGACTGGAATGATAGTATCAGTAGTACTATAAAGTTATGTTTTACCACATTCTATCGCATGGAATATGAGAGACGTCCAAAGAAGCTGACTGGCGGTAAAGCAGCAGGCACTGTTTATACTTTGCCATGTATGCAAGAGGGAATCTGTCGTATGCCCATAAAGAAGGGAAAGGAAAATTACATAGGAGAGACATGGTGGTATTCTCCCACACAGAAGGAATAAACGATTCGATAGGCGGAGTTTGGGCTAGAGAGACCTAGGTGAATTTGTAAGTAAGATTCAGCAAAACAGAGGCCACCCCATTATATAGGTGCATGATATATATGCACAACGTGCTTATATCACATCACATAACGGCATTCAATATAGGCTGGTTTACAGTAGGTTACATTGCAATGTCTGTGGTAGTAAATAGATAAAAAAAAGGAAATGCGCTAGTGACAGCGAACCAAAGCACGTGAACTTGTCTTTATTGTAATTGTATAACTAGAGTGACTTCCCAAAGACGGATAGTTTCCCTCGGCTTTGGAAGCTGTGATATTGGGTTCAAGTATACCCGTATTTCCGTGTATTGGAGGTGACATCGTCCTTTGATCCGGCCTATGAAAGATTTCCGACGATGTGCATAGCTGATATGAGGTGCAATAGTAAAATATTATATAGTTGATGGTATAGACACACTATGACGCATGTGCCTTGTCTTTCTGCTGTATGTATGGTAGTGGCAAATAGTCTATAGAAACAGAACTTTCCTTGCAAGATGTCATTGCAGAGAAAACCAAAAAAGGCCGTGCCCGTACTAAAAGTACTACAAGACAGCAAATCGAGGCCTTACTGGCATCGTCGTGGTCATCAGCGGCGGCATATATGGGAAATAGGACCGGGTGCCAAAATGGTCATGGCCCAAAAGGGGAATTGAAACCCGAATTGGAGAATCATGATTGGGTCACGACAGCGAATATCGCTGGTGTCTGGTTGAATAAGGTTGTAGTCTATTAGATGGACGAGAACACGATGGACGACCGTTGGGTGGTGCTGAAACGCGCTATAGTGGTGAAGACTAGCCAATTATGAGGGCGAATGGGGGCTGGCCTAAGCTGGCGGAAGCAAGGACGACCCCATCGGGAAGACTAGTCGTAGTTAATATATGTATATCTGTATACATGTACATGTATACAACTATGGATATGTAGAGAATATTTCATCGCCGGCGTGCATATGCGACAGTGTTTCTAGTCGAGTTGCAAGAAGGATGTTAGAACGCAGATGACGCCTGCATGTTACTATAGTGGCACCTTGTATCGGAACACACTCATGGCTACATATATGTATGTATGTCCTTATAGTTGCTACGAAGTGAGTGCTGTTTATCTTAAAACCCAACATTACTATATATGAAGCGCTACGTGGGATACTTGTTCTAGGATACACGAGCCTCGTGTGCAACATACACATGCTATTTACCAAGCCAAAGGAAGTGATTTGCTAGATACGGATTCGGAGTCCTAGCTTCATAATACAAAATCCCCCTTAGCGTAAGCCGCGGAATACGTGACTAGTATTAAAACAGACAAGAACGTTGCGAGGGCCCCTCTTAGTAACCAGATGGGCGGAATGATGGACGACATCATTGCCTCGAAAGAGGAACTCAAGAGAGGAAAATAAATTCATTTCAATTGCGTGACATCTCGTGCTGTACATGTGCTTATCTTGTAGATTAAGAGTGGCACGATATTGATCTGATAATAAACGAGTTTATGATTCAAGATACCGTGCCATCTGGCGTGATGTACTGAGAATCAATGTATAAACTAGGAAGGGCTGATCGAGTAGCTACCAGAGCCATTTATCAAGTACTAATAGATAGTATTATTTATTAGTCAGCTGTCCCGCGGGTAGGCTCGACCAGGGTTCGTGGGTAGACAGCATTAGGCCATACAACCGTAGTTGTAGCTAGACGCAGCATCAAAGCAACTATACGTAAATCTAGCAAAAAAACTACTGGAAAACCCAGAAAACAGGGATACCTGACCTGAGACATGCAATTGGGCGACATCGGCCGCCACCTGCAGGTTTTGCTGCATGTTGGAGAGCATGTTGCAAGAGGCTGGTTGCATCAAGAGGTTTCCGAGAAGGGTGACATATCGCACCGAAAGAAAAGAGGAAAATAGAGAAAAAAAAAGTAACACGAAAGAAACCTGAGTTCCGACTATGGGCTCCCGGACTTTGGAGCATTACGTTCGACGCGTGATTTACCAGACATTCGCATATCGTGAAAGTTGTCGTGAAGTTGGATGTGGGGAGGAGGGTCACGATTTGCTAGGATTCTGTGACTATCTTTGTCTGGGGCGATAGCTTTAAGACTCCTGATGGAAGTGATGTCGTTTTTATCTTGTAAGAGAAACTCAGAATTGACGAAGGGGAATCTTTCTAAAGCGATGAACAAGGCTTGCTCAGCAATGGGGCCCTGGATCTAGACTCGATTGTGGAAAAGGAGGAGGAAGCTTAGTCTAGCTACTAAGATAATAGGACTAATGCCCGACGATTGATTCGCTGGAATTTTCGAAGGAGAAGATTTGGGTAAAGTGGCATTAATGTCCATGTAGAGTAAACATCGTGAAATTCAAACGTATGTGGTCAACAACAAACCACATTTATTTATGGTTTTTAAACATGATACCGGCGGTGTTGGTGGTGATGATCTTGGTATTGTACTTGCCCAGCTGATCAACAGAGACAGTCGATATCAAATAGACAGCATTCTACTGGACGAGGATGAGTTTCTCGCGGCGGGAAATTGGCGGATGGGTGGCGATGGCAAGCTTTGGGCAACTCGACCCACCGTAGCGAGAAGTATTGACCCGAGACTTGTTAAATTGGCCGGCGAGGACCGACATAGGCCCAAATTGATGATGAGTGCTGTGCGGGGTAGTAAGTAAATGGTTTAGTTAGCTAGCAGAGATATGGTTGATAGTTAGTTCGTAGCGCTAGAAGTACAGGCGACTCGATGTGCTGGGTCCAGGGTCGATTGCTGATGAAAGTCTTTCCCGCTAGCAACGTTCAGCAGGAACAGAATGTTGATAAGAGAAAATGGGATGAGGCTGAAGGATAGGCAGGCTGCATAGTATGTGCAAATAATGTAGTGACTAAATGACAGTGATGAATATCTATTTTTCCCTGACGTAGCAAGAGTAGCTAGGCCTTCTATAGAGGGTGGTGATAAGTGGGGGTTATTGTTGGTTTTCTCGCAGCTTCTTCGGCCAACGATCATCAAATAAAACCTAGGCAGAATATGCAGCCAGCGCACACAAAAGCATGCGCAGAAAAAACGGAAGACAGGAAAAAATGCCTTTCTTAAATGATGACTACAATGCAAGTAGAGCACCCTGTAGCAGCCTGATAGGCACCGGGCAGGTCTTCCCGGTTAGGATAATAACAGGAACCCCCCCCCGTTGTAGCTGTACAGATACGTAGGGCACAATAATTTGATTACAACACTCCATAGTCAGAGAGAAGAAAGATGGCTAGTAACATCTTGCCCAGTAAGCCCGCTGTTGTAGCACCGTTCCAGCAGCTCTTCTGACATCAATTAGCGGTGGGTCTTCTGTAACGTCTTCCCTTTTCTTCCTAGAGAGCGACCTAGAGAGATTCCTAGAGAGATTCGTTTAGATAGTCCGCTATGGCAAAACAGCAGGAACCTCTGCGCTTGCCTTGCCTGGTGTCTCTACCTTCCCAAGATCCATAAAGCCAAGGCTGCCCCTCTACTTTTGCTCGTCTTTCGGTCGTTCTGTTTTCCTCTCTTCTGCTTCTCTTGGTCTTCTGAATCATCTGTCTTTTCCCCTCCACCAGTGCGTCTTTCTCGCTGTGCATTTTGCCATCTTCTATACTTGCTGTATCATCGCAGTAGAAGTCTTCTTTAAAATCTCGCTCACTTTGTTTCTATCGCTTTCAAGCACCAGCCAAGCACCGGATCTTGTGTCTTTGTCGTTATTGGCTTATCTATTGCTTGCCGTCATATCTTCATATCACACTTTGAACCAGAGCTTCACCATCCAGAGGAATAGTACTGTTGACTACTTCAAGTCCCTCGTACATACAAATTGCACATTCTCTTCACTTGGTATGTCCCGCGCCCGCCCCCCTTCAAATCATCGTGCCTCTTTGTTTTGTTTCGCTGCAAATCCAACAGATAGAAGAAGATACCCGCAATGCTCTAGTTAGAACGCCCGTCTCCGCCAAAAAAAAGAATGGAATCCTGAACAAGTTGTTTGAGGCCTGACCTGCCGCTATTTGCCTCTCGTCTCATCCGCTCGCCTCTTGACTAGCAGCTGCAAAGAAAGCATCGCTAGCAGGTTGGCCAGCTTGAACTCCGCATTTTCAAAAAGCGAGGATCTCCTGTGTGCTTCTATTCGGCACTAGATCATGTCGACCTGTCATGTTCTCTGTCGGCTGCCCTTCTTCTCGCGAGCAAGACCAGTCTCTGCTATCATCACTTCGACTCGTCTGGCCGGCTTTTTGGGGCTACTATACTTTCTCTATTGCTCCTGGTGCACATCCTTCCTCTCTCGTACGGCTTGCTTTCTCATTTGGCTGCAGTCACTTGCACGGGTTTTGGCTTCTTGAGCTCCCCACCGCGCTAGTCCCAAACGATCAATCGACTTATAGATGGGTGTCACGCTATTGCTCACTGGGCCCACTAGTAGCTCAAAGGTACAATCGCCTAGTTTGCCATTGGCCTGTCGGTCGTGCTGCCCCTCCTGGTCATTTTGCCTGTGATCCAATTGGGTAGAACTCGCTTGAGGGGCTCAATTGGCCGGGGTGTGATTTTAGATTCTTGTCTGCACACCCATTGGGATATGTTGCCGGGTTGGCGACGGCACCACGAGGCAAAATCCAGACAGCACAACCTGAGCAAGACGACTACGATAAGCTTGGTACGAGAACGAGAGTACGAACACCAAAGATAGAGGTTGTTTTGGCTTAAGCTGTGGTGAATTCGATAGAATATAATGGGAGCCTCGCGTGACGCTTGCCCTTAGAATTCGACGCCAACTAGCAAGCAACAATTAGAGCAGTAGAATTTCCGATAAGAGAAGGGGCCGACGGTGAAAGCTAGGGAAGCATATTCACAAAATGCCACAACCACGACCCTTTAGTGGGAAGTAGGACGCAAGCCCACCCGCATCCGGAATGCCAATTGGATCACTATGATATGGGCGGCTTTTGGTTGGACTGGGAAGTTGTGCGCTTGGCTTGATGAATAAGGTGTTGGTTTATTCTTTATTTTCGATATTATTTTGGGGTAGAATATCAGCATATTCAAATCCGTATGCGGGCGGCATTCGTAGGCCTCTCTGCAAGCGTTGTTTAGGTTTTTCGATAGCATAGCCAGAATTTGGCCGGACGGACAAGCGGGACTTGGACTAGCATTGTGTAGATTAGTATGGCTTTGTTGCTGTGTTGTTGTGGATTTTAGTTACTGTTTTTCTGTCTTTTGTTTCTTTTCCTCTTTTTTTTCGTTTGCTTGTTTTATTTGCTGTTGCGTCGTTTGATGCTTTGAATTCTTATATTTCATCTTCTTATCTCGGTTGCTCCATTTCTGAGCACTGTTAGGCGATCAATCTCCTGTCATCATCATCTCTTGCTATCTTGCCATGAACAATTTGCTCTAGTTGCTAACTATTGACGCCTTTTGCGAACTACAGAACAGACGCCACTCAAAAGTACATTTTCAGCCTTGATCGCAGAGCATCATCTATCCGCCCGCGTCTTTGATATCTGAGTGCCGATCACGAGCCGTTGCTGATCTCGTGATATTTCTTCTCTTACCCTCACTTCTAGCGCCTTTGACTGCCGGGCCACGAGCCGTCCTCTTTCGCCTAGCATGGGCCTGAACAACGACTTTGACGACCGCAGTATCCACGAAGAAACGCTCAAGCAAGAATATATCCCGTATGAATACCAGACCGCCAACAATGGCTCGTGGGCTAGTGCCCTGCCCGTGAAGCAGGGTCTCTATGATCCCGATCTGGAGAAGGACGCTTGCGGTGTCGGTTTTGCCTGCCACATCAAGGGCAAGCCTAGCCACAAGATTGTCAGCGATGGTGAGTCAATATGGCCCGTTCACAACTAATAGTGCTGTCACTAACAATACTAGCGCGCAACCTGCTATGCAACATGACGCACCGTGGTGCTGTCGGTTCAGATGCTCGTGATGGTGATGGTGCCGGTGTAATGACCTCCATCCCTCACAAGTTCTTCATCAAGAACTTCGAGCGTGACCAGGGCATTAAACTGCCAGCTTCCGGCCAATATGCTGTGGGCAACCTATTCTTCAAGCCTGACGAGGAAACTCTTCAGGAGTCTGTACGACAGCTAGAAGAGCTGGCTGAGTCATTGGGTCTTCGCGTGCTAGGCTGGAGACGGCCGCCCGTCGATTCGTCACTGCTTGGTCCTGCCGCCAAGTCCCGCGAGCCCATCATCATGCAGCCATTTGTTGTCCTGACTGCCGCTTACGGTGCTAGCGGCAACGCCCCAACTGAGTCGGCCGACAAGTTCGACGATCGCCTGTTCGAGCGTCAACTGTACGTGCTACGTAAGCGGGCTTCTCACACTATCGGCCTACAGAACTGGTTCTACCTGTGTTCTCTGTCAAACAAGAACATTGTCTACAAGGGTCAGCTTGCTCCCGTTCAGGTCTACCAATATTACCACGATCTAGTGAATGCCGACTATGAGGCTCACTTTGCTTTGGTCCACTCTCGTTTCTCAACCAACACCTTTCCCTCATGGGATCGTGCTCAGCCTCTGCGCTGGGCTGCTCACAATGGTGAGATCAACACTCTCCGTGGTAACAAGAACTGGATGCGTGCTCGCGAGGGTATCATGCAGTCCAAGTTATTCAAAGATGAACTCGAGCTAATGTACCCCGTCGTTGAGGACGGTGGTTCTGACTCCGCTGCTTTTGACAACGTTCTGGAGCTGCTGACGATTAACGGCGTCATGTCGCTACCTGAGGCTGTAATGCTAATGGTCCCCGAAGCATGGCAAGGGAATGATCTCATGGATCCTAAGAAAGCCGCTTTCTACGAATGGGCTGCCTGCCAGATGGAGGCTTGGGATGGACCTGCTCTGTTCACCTTCGCCGATGGCCGCTTCTGCGGTGCCAACCTGGATCGTAACGGTCTACGTCCCTGCCGTTTCTATGTTATGGATGACGACCGTATCATTTGCGCTTCTGAAGTTGGTACTATTCCCGTTGAGCCCGAGTCTGTTATCCAGAAAGGCCGTCTGCAGCCGGGTCGCATGCTGCTAGTTGATACCGAGGCTGGCCGTATCATCGACGACAAGGAACTTAAGGACGCTGTTGCTAGCCGCCATGACTTCCGTGCTTGGCTCGACAAGGAGCTAATCACTCTACCCAAGGTTGTCGAATCTATCGGTGCCAAGCTTGACTTGGCTGCGTCTCCTACTGATTTCACAATCCAGACCGACCCTTACCTGCTTGCCTTTGGTTACACCCACGAGCAAGTCAGTCTACTGCTAGCGCCTATGGCCTCCGATGAAAAGGAAGCTCTTGGTTCCATGGGTAACGACGCTCCTCTAGCTTGCTTGACTGATGCACCTCGTCTTCTATATGACTACTTCCGTCAGCTGTTCGCTCAGGTCACCAACCCACCCATCGATCCCATCCGTGAGTCCATTGTCATGTCTCTAGAGTGCTACGTTGGCCCTCAAGGCAACTTGCTGGAGATGAACCCTAAGCAGTGCAACCGTTTGTTCCTACCTAGCCCTATCCTCTCCATTCCCGAGTTCAATGCTATCAAAAACATGAGCCAGCAATATTCAGAATGGACTGTCAAGACTATTGATTTGACCTTCCCAAAGTCAGAAGGCACAGCCGGTTACATCAAGCACCTTGATTTCATCTGCAAGGAGGTCACGGCTGCCATTGAAAACAGGGACCGTGTCATCATTCTTTCCGATCGCAACACGGATTCATCTCGTGTTGCTGTGTCTACTCTGCTGGCAACCGGTATGGCTCATCATCACCTTGTCAGCAACAAGTGGCGTTCAATGGCTGCGCTGATTGTTGAGACCGCTGAAGCCCGTGAAGTTCATCACATGTGTGTGCTTCTAGGTTACGGTGTTGATGGTATCAACCCTTACCTAGCTATGGAATGCATCCTGAAGCTCAACCGCGAAGGCCTCATCAAGAAGAAGCTCTCTAATGATTCTCTCATTCACAACTACAAACACTCATGCGATGGTGGTATCTTGAAGGTTATGTCAAAGATGGGTATCTCTACTCTAGCTTCGTACAAGGGTGCCCAGATCTTCGAGGCTTTAGGTCTCGACGACCCCGTGATTGAACGCTGCTTCCGTGGTACAGCCTCTCGTATCAAGGGCTCGACCTTTGAGCTCATTGCCGAGGACGCCTTCCGTTTTCACGAGCGTGGTTTCCCTTCGCGCCAGACTATCGAAGTTCCCGGTCTTCCTGAATCTGGCGAGTACCACTGGCGTCGTGGCGGTGAAGCTCACATCAACTCGCCCTCGGCCATCGCCAACATTCAGGACGCTGTTCGCACCAAGAACGACAAGTCGTATGAGGCTTACAGCCGCGCAGAGTACGAGCAGATCAAGAATTGCACTCTGCGTGGTCTTCTCGACTTCAAGTTTGATGAGCGCAGCCCTGTGCCTATCGATCAGGTTGAGCCGTGGACTGAGATTGTTCGTCGTTTCTGCACTGGTGCCATGTCTTATGGTTCAATTTCTATGGAGGCTCACTCGACTCTGGCTGTTGCTATGAACCGCCTAGGAGGCAAGTCTAACACTGGCGAAGGTGGTGAGGATCCGGAGCGGTCCGAGGTTATGGAGAATGGTGATACCATGCGCTCTGCCATCAAGCAAGTGGCTTCTGGTCGTTTCGGCGTCACCTCGGCGTACCTGGCCGACTCTGACGAGCTTCAGATCAAAATGGCCCAGGGTGCCAAGCCTGGCGAGGGTGGTGAGCTTCCTGGTCACAAAGTGTCTAAGTCGATTGCCCGCACTCGTCATTCAACGCCTGGTGTCGGTCTCATTTCACCCCCTCCTCACCACGACATCTACTCCATTGAAGATCTGAAGCAACTTATCTACGATCTCAAGTGTGCTAGCCCTCGCTCACGCGTGTCGGTTAAGCTGGTTTCTGAAGTCGGTGTTGGTATCGTCGCCTCTGGTGTGGCCAAGGCCAAGGCCGACCACATTCTAATCTCAGGTCACGATGGTGGTACTGGTGCGTCCCGCTGGACTGGTATCAAGTACGCTGGCTTGCCCTGGGAGTTGGGTCTAGCAGAGACCCATCAGACACTAGTGCTGAACGATCTGCGTGGCCGTGTTGTCGTCCAGACTGACGGTCAGCTGCGTACTGGTCGTGATGTGGCTCTGGCTTGTCTTCTAGGTGCCGAAGAGTGGGGCTTTGCCACTACTCCTCTGATCGCCATGGGTTGTATCTTCATGCGCAAGTGCCATTTGAACACTTGCCCTGTCGGTATTGCAACTCAAGACCCCGAGCTCCGTGCCAAGTTCAAGGGTACCCCCGAGCACGTCATCAACTTCTTCTACTATGTTGCCAATGAGATGCGAGCCATCATGGCCAAGCTGGGCTTCCGTACTGTAAATGAAATGGTTGGTCATGTTGAGTGTCTCAAGGTCAGAGATGATCTGCGCACCCGCAAGACTGCCAACATTGATCTTTCGCTGCTGCTCACACCTGCTCACCAGCTGCGTCCTGGTGTAGCCACATTTAATGTCCGCAAGCAGGATCACAAGCTGTATGTTCGGTTGGACAACAAGCTGATCTCCGAAGCTGAGCTGACGCTCGACAAGGGTCTGCCTTCGCGTGTCGAGTGTGACATTGTCAACACTGATCGTGCCATGGGTACGTCGCTGTCCTACCAAATCTCGAAGCGCTTCGGCGAGGCCGGTCTGCATGCAGACACTGTTCATGTCAACATCAAGGGTTCCGCTGGCCAGTCATTCGGTGCTTTCCTAGCTCCCGGTGTGACTCTTGAGCTAGAGGGTGACTCCAACGATTATGTCGGCAAGGGTCTATCAGGTGGCCGTCTGGTCATATACCCTCCCCGCAACGCAGTGTTCAAGGCAGAGGAGAACATTCTTATCGGTAACACGTGCCTCTACGGCGCTACTAGCGGCACGTGCTTCTTCCGCGGTGTTGCTGCTGAGCGTTTTGCTGTCCGCAACTCGGGTGCCACCGCTGTTGTTGAAGGTGTTGGTGACCACGGCTGCGAGTACATGACTGGAGGCCGTGTAATAATTCTCGGTTCCACTGGCCGCAACTTTGCTGCTGGTATGTCTGGTGGTATCGCTTATATCTTGGATATCAATGGCGACTTCATGACCAAGCTCAACACGGAAATGGTTGAAGCCAGCCCTATCACTGAACACGCCGAGATTGGCTACGTCCGTGGTCTCATTGAGGATCACCACCACTACACCGGCTCTGAACTAGCTGCCCGTATTCTACTGGATTTCAGCCGTGCGCTCAGTCGTTTCATCAAGGTTCTCCCCGTTGACTACAAGCGTGTGCTTGCTGAGGAGGCTGCCAAGGTTGCCGAAGCCCGTCGCGCCCAGTACTCGCTGCCCGTCCACAAGAAGGCTGCTGCCAAGAAGGCTGCTGCTGCTCTGCAGGACATCGAAGAGTCCATCACCGACGGAGCTGCTGAAAAGAAGCGTGCGCTAGTACTAGACAAGACGCGCGGTTTCATGAAGTACACTCGTCGTACCGAGAAGTACCGTGCGCCCAAGACCCGCACCAAGGATTGGGCAGAGATCAGCAACCGACTAGACAGCAACGAGCTCAAGTACCAGTCGGCGCGCTGCATGGACTGTGGTGTTCCATTCTGCCAGTCTGAGACCGGCTGCCCCATCTCCAACATCATTCCCAAGTGGAACGAGCTGGTCTTCCAGGGCCAGTGGAAGGAGGCTCTTGACCGCCTGCTGATGACCAACAACTTCCCGGAGTTTACTGGCCGTGTTTGCCCTGCTCCTTGTGAGGGTGCCTGCGTTCTCGGCATCAATGAGCAGCCTGTCGGTATCAAGTCTATCGAATGCGCCATCATTGATCGCGGTTTTGAGATGGGCTGGATGGTTCCTCGTCCACCCCCCGTCCGCACTAGTCGCACAGTTGCCGTTATTGGATCTGGTCCGGCCGGTCTAGCCTGTGCTGATCAGCTCAACCGTTCAGGTCACACCGTCACTATTTACGAGCGGTCCGACCGTCCTGGTGGTCTGCTGATGTACGGTATTCCCAACATGAAGCTAGACAAGCGTATCGTCAAGCGCCGTACCGATCTCATGGCCGCCGAGGGCATTATCTTCAAGACCGGCGTTACTGTCGGTGATGAAGGCATCGCCCTAGACGACCTACGTGCTAGCAACGACGCTGTAGTTATCGCCACTGGTGCTACTGTGCCGCGTGATCTGCCAGCAAAGGGCCGCAACCTCGAGGGCGTCCACTTCGCCATGGAGTTCCTACACAAGAACACCAAGTCACTGCTCGATTCCGAGCTCGAGGATGGCGCATACATTTCGGCCAAGGACAAGCACGTTGTTGTCATTGGTGGTGGTGACACTGGTAACGATTGTATTGGTACCTCAGTGCGCCACGGTGCTAAGTCGGTCATCAACTTCGAGCTGCTGCCACAGCCTCCAGATGAGCGTGGCCGTGACAACCCGTGGCCCCAGTGGCCTCGCATTTACCGCGTGGATTACGGACACTCGGAGGTCAAGCAACACATGGGCAAGGACCCGCGTGAATTCTGCATCATGTCAGAGGAGTTTGTGGACGACGGCGAGGGCCGTGTCAAAGGCATCAACACAGTACGTGTCGAGTGGACCAAGACAGCCAAGGGCGGCTGGGACATGAAGAAGGTCGAGGGCTCTCGCGAATTCTTCCCGGCCGATCTAGTGCTGCTTTCTATGGGTTTCCTAGGCCCTGAGCAGCGTGTCCTTGGCGATGACATTGAGAAAGACTCTCGCAAGAACGTCAAGACGGCGCCAGGCAAGTATGCCACCAACATTCCCAAGGTGTACGCGGCCGGTGATTGCCGCCGTGGCCAGTCTCTGATTGTTTGGGGCATCAACGAAGGCCGCCAGTGTGCCCGCGAGATCGATCTGATGCTAGAAGGTTGCACGAACCTGCCCGTGACGGGTGGTATCGTAAAGCGCTCCGGAGAGGAGGTAATGAAGGCGGTTGCTACTTTGGCTTAAGTTGAGCTTAAGCTGGTATGGGTTTTAGCTGTTAAGCTATAGGTTAGGGTTACTATACTATTACTAGTTTTGACTTGTGATGTGTTTGACTGGTTGTTTTCGGTTATATTCTGCTACATTTATGTTTTGGTCTGGTTTACTGTTCATAGTATTATATCTTATGCTTTTAGTTTGGTTTCATATTGTTTCTTTGGGGAACAAAAATAAGAATTTCATCATCTAATTAACTGCTGTACTTAAAATGTAATAGTGAATATGCCATGATGTATAAAGGCGGTCAGCAGTGGCAGAATCTAGCGAGTGATAAGATTAGCGTTTTTCTAAGTCTTTGAAAATTTTAGCGGTCAGAAGCGGCAGAACCAGGGTTTGGAGGTTCCTCAGCAAAGAAAGTTCGATTCTAAGTGAAGTGAATAAACATAAGAAATAAGCAAATCAACCCCACCGAATTTGTCCAAGTCATCTTTTACGCTTCCATATAGATCAAAGTTTGAATTTTCTTCCTCTTTTCCTCTTCTTTCTTCCATATAGTTCACAATGTATGCGCGCTGGGTTCCTCCAGCCAAGGCAACTCCTCCAGCGGGTAATTCATCGTCAGCCACCCCGGCTTCATCTGGGCGCAACTTCAGTCATAACGACCAACAGAACAAGTACAGCAAGTACAGCAGCTACGATAATCGTCAAGAAACGGCCTATGACGAAGACCCTGAGCCAGAGCCGAAGCAGCCCGAAGAACCGCCATCGCTAGCAGCCACCAATGGCTTCGGATATGCCCGGTGGACGCCCAGTGGCCCGACGATAGTGGGAACCACAGCGCCCTCTTCGACAGCAGCTGTGAAAACGGTTCAGTGGCCTCTTATCAGAAAAAGAGTCGAGGATTCAAGTAGCAACAGTGGTAGCTCCAGTGAAGAGGAATCGAGTAGTTCCAGCTCAGACGAAGATGATAGCATCGACGAAGAGCAAGAAAATGCCAAATCAAAAAGCGAGGCGTCAAGTAGCGACGATAGTTCTGACAGTGAAAGCGAGAGCGATACCGATTCTTCGCGGCTTAAGCGGAAACGCAGCGATGACAGCACATCAGAGGCTACTAAGAAGCCTCGTACCGAACCCATGGATCTTGATGAGACGGTAACCCAAGCGAGAATACCCGATGCTACTATAGCCATGGACATTGACGAGGAAGGCTCGTCTGTTGTCCCAGTGGCCAAGAAGGAAAAGAAGAAGAAGCAGCAAAAGCCCGACTCCGAATCCGACTCTGAACACAGTGGCGACGATACACATAAGGATGCCTCTGCCTCAGCACCATCCAAACACAAGGCTATTCTCGAGCGTCTCAGCAAATCGCTCGAATTCGCCCAGGCCCAACCAACAGCCGACTCCGAGACCGGCGGCGACGATAGCGAGAAGCACGGCCTAGAACCGCTTCCTCAACCCGACGTGCCCACCGAAGACCCTACCGCAACTGCAGCCGCCGCCGCCGGCCTCTCGTCCGCCTTTGAAACACTTCCGCCATGGCTCGCAGCACCCATTCGCGTTTCAGCCTCTAAGCGACAGCCCTTTACAGATCTCGGTGTGCCTGAAGCTGTAGCGGCGCATCTACTGCGCAAGGGCGGCTACGCGGATGCCTTTGCCGTACAGACTGCGGCTATTCCGCTGCTTACGCCGACGGCGCGGGCACAGCCGGGTGACGTGCTAGTTGCGCGGCCACAGGTTCCGGAAAGACTTTGGCGTATGCTCTGCCCATCACTCGAGATATCAGTGCAGGCGTGGTGACAAGGCTACGCGCTATAGTCGTGCTGCCTACGCGAGAGCTGGTGCGCCAAGCCGCGGAGGCATTTGAGATATGCGCCGGAGCATTCGACGGCGTGCAGGATGCTAACGGCAACGGCGGCAAAAGAGTCCGGATCGGCGTGGCTGTCGGTAACCAGAGCTTAAAGTACGAGCAGTCTGTGCTTCTCGAACGCCGAGACCGGGTTATCTTAGACACAGCCGATCTAGAAGCCGCCGCTGCCACAAACACCGGTTCTTCCACCCAAGCGAAACACAACGACGGCGGCGACGAAGATGAACACGAAGATATCGAGGACTATGCCGACGATGCTGAAGAGGACGAAGACGCCGCGGAGAAGCGCCGGGCTGAGCGCGCCGCCGACTATACTTGGCGCATCGATGTGCTGATTTGCACACCAGGTCGTCTCGTTGACCACCTACGTCACACGCCCGGCTTCGATCTGACGCACGTACGCTGGCTAGTCGTCGACGAAGCCGACAAGTTGCTCGCACAGTCCTTCCAAAGCTGGCTTCGAATTCTCGGTGCACGACTCCGCAGCTGCGCCGGCGTCTTCTCAGCACGTGATCATGCCGCCGGCTCCGCAGTGAGCGGAGTGCGCAAAGTTATCCTTTCGGCTACGTTGACACGGGATCTAAGCTTGTTAGCCGGTCTAGAGCTGAATAAGCCGAAGCTGGTGGTGCTGGATGGCGCTAGACGTGGTGAGGATGGAGAAGGCTCTGCTGGTGGCTTGTTGCATGTGCTTCCTGAAGGCCTTACGGAGAGAGTTGTCCGGTTGAAGGATGCGGCGCGTAAGCCACTGTTCTTGGTCGAGGTGCTCAAAAAGACAGCAAGCGAGAAGATGATGGATCCGAAGAAGAAGAAGAAGGAGATTGAGGCCAAGGGGTCTCCAAGCTCGGACTCGGACTCGGACTCCTCATCTTCATCTTCATCTTCATCTTCTGACTCTAACTCTGACTCTGACTCTGACTCTAAGCCTACTACCAAACGTACTGCCTCTACTACTTTCCGCTCAAGTGTCCTCATCTTCACCAAATCCAACGAAAGCGCTCTGCGTCTAACCCACCTCCTAACCCTTCTCTGCCCACACTACGCTCCCATTCTCACAACCCTAACCTCCGCGACGCCCTCCTCAGCCCGCCGTCGTATCCTCCACGCCTTCTCAACCCACTCGCCGACCTCGCGCATCCTAATCGCCTCCGACTTAGTCGCTCGCGGTGTCGACGTGCCCCGTCTCGACCACGTGATCAACTACGATCTGCCCGCTTCTCTGGCTGGTTATGTTCACCGCGTTGGCCGTACGGCTCGTGCTGGTCGTGCTGGTGTGGCATGGACTTTGTTGCCTGATGTCGAATCGGGTTGGTTCTGGGGTAGAGTGGCTAAGGCGAAGGATGTAGGCCGTGCAAATAAGGTCGAGAGAATCAAAATCGGTGATGAGGATGGAGAGTTGCCAGAGGCAGATGTCGCTAGATATGAAGATGCTTTACAGGAACTGGGTAGATTGGCAAGAGGAGAAAAATAAATAAGGGGACAACATATGAAAGAAAAAAAGATGTATAGTAGGTAGTTTATTGTTGATTTTATATAGAAAGAGCCCTTCTCTTCCACGATAAATGGGCCGTATCATGTCGCATTCTAAATAATACTCTGTAATAAAAAAATAACAGAAATAATTTCACATTCATACATCAAAAGCACTGTGATAAGACTTAAGAATAATTCGAATAGTTTGAGGGTCGCCCCAAGGCAACTTAAGAGATCCGACCCGTAAAGGGCTCTTCATGATAATTGTAACGATAAAGAGGAGGAATAAATGCTATGCTAGTTAAGAGTGGAATAAAAGGACATCTCGGCATCAAAACAAGGAAAAAGAAAGAAAAGAGGAACTAGGTAAAGTTTAACAAGATCGATAGATAAAAAAGATAAACAGCCGAGAGAACGAGAATATAAAAAAAAGAAAAACAAAAAAAAAGACACAGACTTGTTCCTCAAGGCTAGTGTCAACAGTATACAGAAAGAAACGCCATAAGAATGCCAGAAGGATATATTACTCGGACAGATAAAACCTCTATCCGCCTCTTTCTCGGCATATCCGTTTCCCTTTTCCCCTTCCTCGGCCCGGCCTTTCACACATACTCGGACATTTAGAACGGACTTCTACTCTGGCGCTGCTTCGAGACCCCGCGTCGGTCATCTAACCGCGACGCGACCGTCTCGTGGACGTCGACGCTACTTCGTCAGCCACCGGCTCATCGACTTCATCCGTGTCATCGCCGCCTCCCACCGTGGCCAAGCTCATCGCACGGGCTGTCACGGCTCCCGAAGACACTGACCCGGCTGTCGGCACGGGAATCGGCTGTAGACTGCCGCCATTTCGCTGCATTTCTGCACCGCGCAGTTCCGTCATCAGCTTGTCGACTTCCAGGAACATGTTGCGGGTGTCATTGACCACGCCGAACTCGTCAACCTGATAGCCAATGTTCTCGCTGCCGTTGCCACCGTGACGCGCTCCAGCCAAGAACTCCGGTCCCGGGCCACGGTCAGGGTCCGGGTTGTACATGACAGCGTTGCAGAACATGTGTACCAAGGACCGCTCTAGCTGCTCGCTGTTGATGATTCCACGTGGGGGCACCAGGTCATCGCTGATGGGCAGATCGACCGATGTCGTGCCTGGGTCACCATCAGGGAGGTTTGCAGCTGCAGCGGTAGCCATCTTGTTGCCGTGTGTAATCGCCTTTTTGATAGACGCGATATCGACCGGCTGCAATACAATAGTACTATAGTTGGGAGCGTCTTTTTCGCGGATGGGATTGGCAAACATGTTGGCGTCTCGGTGGCTGCCAATCTGGTCAAGGACAGAAGCGCTGACACGTGGGAATCCACGAGTCCATCGTACGTGCGTCGGGGGGCCAACTTGCACAGCCGGAGTAGGCGTCGATATGGATGGCCGTGGCCGGTGCATAGAGATACTGTCGGTGCTGTCCTGGCGGTCGTAACGCTTGCGCTTACGCATAGAGGAACGCCGCCTACTAGCTACACTCTCGTCGGCAGTAGTGTCCCCAGTCTCCTCCGTCTTCAGAATAGTCTCCTCATCCTTGACACGGTTGCCGATAGCGCTGTTTTGGTGCTCTGGCAAATCCAGCGGAAGCTCGTCTTCTGAAGCACTGCGTTGGCTTCTAAGAGGCGGGCCAGCTCTGCCTGTACGAGTAGGCTTGCGTATAGACCCACGAGACAGTGACGACTGCACTTCCGGTCTTGAGGCTCTCCGCGGCGTAGCCTTTATTGAAGAGGCTATAACTCCAGGTGTAACTCTCAACTCACCACCCAGCACGCCATCCATGGACGATGCAGACACATGGCGTGGCGGTGGTGGGCTCAAAGGCTCCCAGGATGGACTATCAGCCGTAACATTGGCCGGACGAGGCGTAGATGGGGTGGAATCAAGAGTCCAGTTGGTTCCATGGCCGCGTTTTATGAACTGTGCTTGCAACTGGCTAGTAGGTGTATGTGGTGGTACGGTAGTACCTGATGGAGTAGCCTTTGATGATGAACAAGGAGCAGACGGAATTGCTGCCTTGGGTGTGTTCAAGTGGCTTGGAATAGCCGATGGACCCTTGGAAAATGGCGTCTTAGGCGGTGGAGCGCCAGTGATAGCAAGATTTGAAGTTGTGATTTGTGTAGAAGCGATGGGTGGAGGTCTCTGATATGGCAAAGCCATTGAAGCCGCAGGCAAAGCTTTGGGCGTAGCATCGGCAGTACTGGCTACAGGCTGTGCTTGTGTCACCGGAGTAGGAATAGCAGGACTTTGGACATCGACCGGATCTTGTGTGATTGTGATAGGCTGTGGTTTCTGTTGCTGCCGAGATTCTTTGTGCCCAGGAATAGGAACAGCAGACCGCGAGGTAGCAGCAGTAACGGAAGCGGCCGATTTGGGTTGGGTCTGAGAGGAAATCTGTTGTTGGAAAGTCTTGGGCTGACTCTGAACCTGGGATTTTGCTGATTCTGCCGTCTCCGGTGGTATAGGCTTAACCGCCGTCTGATCCCCTGGTTGAACTTGAGCCTTGGAGGGAGTAGCAGGCTGAGCCGAGGCAGCATTCTGCTCAGGAGCCTGCTTCCCTAGGCTTTGAGCCGACAGTTGAGATTGTGCTGCGGGTTGAAGAGGCCTGGAAGTTCTTTCAGGCGTTGCTGGAGAATGAGTTTTCTGAGCCTGCGGCCTAGGCACTGAGACAGTTAGCCTTTGAGCAGTAGGTTGAAGAGGTCGAGGCTTGGGGTCAGGCTGAGGCTGCGTGGTTTGCTTTGAAACACCCTGTGCAGCAGGAAATGATGACTGTCTTTGGGCCAATTCCTCGGTTGCAGCTGGAGTTTTCACTTGCGCTGTTGCTTGTGCTGCCGCCTGTGCCATCGCCTGTGCCATAACTTGCGCTTGAACTTGCGCCTTGGCTAGAAGCTGGGCTTGGGCCTGTGCCTGTGCCTGTTTCTGAGCTTGAGCCTGGGTCTGAGCCTGTTTCTGTGCCGGCGTCTGTTCTTGAGGTAAAGGCTGCTGTATTCTCAGGTGTTGAAGGTTTGGCTGAGAATGAGCAGTTGCTGGTAGCCTTGGCATCACAGCGCCCTGCTGTGTTTGTGGTGTTGGCTGTGGATTTAGTTGCTGAGATGCCGTAGTAGTGGAAACGGGAGAAATAGGGCTTGCAAACTGTGACTGTGGACCCGGAGGCGGTACAGCTGCTTGTACCACTGTCTTCTGCTGTTGTTGTTGTTGTTGTTGTTTCAACTGTGCCTGTCGTTGATTTGCCTGGAGTTGTACTTGTTGCTGCAACTGCGATATCTGAAGCTGCTGGTGCTGTTGCAGCAATCGGGCCTGTGAAAGTTGCTGCGCCTGTGCTTGTTTTGATAGTGTTACCGCCGCAGACTGGTTTGCTACAGCCGGAGTAGATGTTGTAGAAACAGATTGTGCTTGGGGTTGTGGCTTAATCAATGGCTGTGGAGGCTGTTCTGATGAGACCGGAGAAGCTGGTGACTGGTCAGTTCTGGGTTTGACCGCCAGTGTAGGCTGTGTAGGCCGCGCTTGAAGTTGTTGTTGTTGCGTTGGCTGTACATTCTGTGGCTGCGTTTCTTGGGTCTGCTTTTGTGACTGTCCCTGTGCTTGAGCCTGATTCTTTTGTTTTGCCAGAATATGTGCCTGCTCTTGTGTTATTTGACCAGAAGCCTGAGCTTTCAGTACCCAGTCTTTATCCCTTTGAGCATTACCGCTAGCAGACGATTGAGGCCGTACTTGGGGGGAAGCAGTTGTTGATGCAGCTGCAGATGTAGCTGAAGAAGCAGCTGTAGAGTCATTAGAGGCTGGTGGCACAGGTTGTACAGGTCGCTGAGTCGTTGCAGAGCCGGGGGTGTATGGACGTTCCCATTTCAAAGCATTAGCCTGGGCCGGCGTTTGTGGTTGCACCGCCTGTTGAGGGGTTTGTGAAACAGAAGCTGCTGTGGCATCTGGTGTCCGGGAACTTGATGAGATGATAGGCGAGTTGATGCGAGGGGAATGGCTATCTCGAGCTGCCGCCGCTGCTGCTGCTGCGGCCACAAGATTAGCTTGATTTTGGGCAGGAGTCTGTTGTTTTTGTTGCTGTTGAAGCTGAGCCTGGGCTTGAGCTTGAGCTTGAAGTTGAAGTTGAAGTTGAGCTTGTGCGTGTGCTTGTGCTTGTGCTTGTGCCTGGATCTGAGCCGGAGTCGGAGTTGGAGTCGGAGTTTGTTTGAGCGAAGCTTGCCTTTGGAGCTGTTGCTGCTGACTCAGCAGCAACGAAGCTTGTGCTTGTGCTTGCGGTTGCGGAGGTTTTGAAGGTAGTTGGTGTGTTTGTTTTTGTTGGGCAACATTAGCAGAATGACCGGGTGACTGGACCTGCTTCTTGTTTTGACTGCCAATATGAGACGAGGCCGAAGATATCGAGAAACGGGCTGTCGCAGGCTGGATCGGAGTGTGTTGAGGGCCCGAAGACTGGGTTGCACCGGGTCGATTTGTTGCTGGTAGTAGAGCACGTGGCCCGATTTGAACATGTTGCTGTTGCTGCTGTTGCTGTGGTTGTTGAGGCAGTTGCGCCTGTGGTTGGCTCGGTTGTACCGGGCGGTTCGTGAACGTCTTCTTGTGGTTCAGTTCAGGGCCAGGAGTAGCTAATGGCGAGGCTACAGGCGAGGCTGAAGCAGGTGTCTGTGACGATTGTACCTGGTGTCCTGAAGCCTGAAGTTGAAGCTGCAGATGAGTCGGGACTTGATGTCGTTGTACCGAAGCTGCAGAGGCGATCGAAACGGTGTTTGAAAGTCCTACACCAGAGGCTGCAGCAGAGAGCTGCGAGGCAGGTATAGCAGACTTGGCATTTGCGTTCTTTAGCAGAGTCTCACGCATGCGCTTGTGCTCAGCTTCCAACTCAGCCTGGCGCCTTGCAACCTCGAGATCGCGCTGATGGTCAGCTACAACTTCCTTCTTGAGTCTAGAGTAGTATATTTCTCCCAGCTTGCGATCTATGATGGTGATGTTCTGGTATTTGTCGAGAATCAGGTCCGGAGTCAGTTGCGCAGGCGGGTTCGGCAGCTCAGCCAGGAAGTGGTGGCGGAACAGACCCCAGAGACGGCGGGGGGTCAGTCTAGCCTCGTCATACTCCTCGGCGCCGTTGATGAACTCATTTGTGATCAACTTCTTGCTCAGGATACTAAAGTCCAGCGTCTGAAAGACGTGGATAGCACGGAAAAGAAAGTACGACTCGCGAGCCGTGAAGGCCTCTGGTGGAAGTTCTGCCGGGTCCATGCAGTGTATGCGCGGGGGAGCGAGGCTGTTTTCGGTGTGCCTGGTGAGAGGCAGTCGCTTCTGGGCAGTCGCCAGTGTGTTTGAGTGGCCGGCCGCTTTTTGGACCGAAAACTGACCAAGAAGTCGGATGGGAAAGGCTAGCGATGGTAGAGAAAGCTGCGTGACGAATCCGAGGCTGCGTCGCTATGCGCAGTGCGCTAACGACAGAAAGTCAACTCGAATCGGGACTGGTTTTGGGCAGCTTGGAGGGCCTAAGTCAATTCGTCTCAGTGCGCGATTGATGCGACAAAACGTTGTGTCTAGTGAAGCTAAGGGCAAGATGAGGCGGGCTAAAAGTCAAAAGTCAAAATCGCATTAATTTTTAGCCTTGTGCGCAAGGCGACGAATTAGATCCACTGTCGGCAAATGGCCGCAAAAAACGCCGCTAAAGCAAGTTTGTCTGTCCTCTTCACCCTATCGCAAAAGAACCTAGAAAATCCCACTCAGATCGGTAAAAACGGGCCCCGAGCTTGTCGCGATTGAATTCAATTTGAGAATTGAAAAATTCAATCGCAAAATCGATTTTTTTGTGTTGCTCTTTGCTTTCGCGAAAAAGAATATCTGTACGGTCAAAGAGTGTCGGAAAAAAAAATTGATACTAATAATTGCCAACGATATTAAAACAATATAGAAATAAATTAATGTTACAGTGTGTATAATCGAAACTCACGACAATTCAATTGAATGCAAAGCAAAAAAGAAAATGAATGAGAAAAAAGACACTGTAAAAAGTCAAATGCAAAGAAATGGCTTGGTATTTTGGTGGTGCGTGCTTGGTAAAGAAATTCAAATTGGCTTGAATTAAATCTCTAGAAAAAACAACTGCTATTGTTAACCCTATGTTAAACCCTATAATAATGACATGATTTTCACCTTCTCTTCAACATAGCTACAAAAAGACTTTCTAGAAACGATTATAGATATGGAAAAACAACTATGAAGGTTAGATAAAAATCGAAAACTAACGATATTAACTGCTGTAGAGTTATCAATAAGGATTAAACAATACTAAGCAACTTGAGAAATAAATGCCCATTCAGCTCACCATAGTCAGCCATTGTTTAGTAATCTTAATCATGATTAAAAGTGCAGTCGCTATCTTAAGTGATTTGATTGGGAAAATACATACTCATACTACTGCACTTGCATTTCGCTTAACACACATAACAATGTACCCACTAGCCATTTTTGTTTCTGCTCCCCACTATTCAGACGTTCCCCATCTATTTTTAACGGTCTCTTTTCGTACAGTTTGAATTGCTTTATTCTCAACTTTGTCGGCTAGACTTGTCCGATTTGAGCTTCGATCTCAAGCAAGAAGCTTCATTCTCAATTATTCTTCGACATTGGCTGTTAGAGTGTGAGCCTGCAGATTGTCTACGGCTTGAATTCTTATTATAGCCTTGGTTTCTCTGTCGTAGGCTCGGACCCGGGCAATCTTACGGGGACCTCCATCATCGCCCATCCTCGCCTAAAACAAATATAAAGTCTTAGGCACGATGTCGCTGGCTCGACACACATGCCAAATTGCCGGTTCCTGCCGTTGTCCGGTGTCCCGAACTCCTCTTGAAGATGCCTTCCGCGCCGCTCTCCGCGGCTCCTCGACCTCTCGCCGCCGGCCACGGCTATCCGTTGCACCCATGACGTCACTGTCCACTATCTCCGCCCGTCCGACGATGCCTACTACCAGGTCCTTGAAACCTGGCCAAAGACGCCAATTCCACGATTATTTTGTGACGAATCTGCCATCGTCTTCTATGAACCCAGACTCACGCTCTGGGCCGGGCCATAAGCTTCCGCGAGATGCCTCCACGCCGCACAGTGTACCGCCTGCCGGACCAACACCGGCACTACCACCAAATATTGGAAACCGTGATTTGACTGTGGTTCGGATTCCATTACGGCGCGCTAAGCACCATTTTGGACAGGCCAATAGCCGCGGCACACGGGCGTATAACGAAGATACCAACACTGTCGGTACCATTGACATGCCGGCATTTGCAAAGAAAGCTCCCGTTAGCATCCAGCGTAGCACAATGCACAGTATGGGCGAAGCTACAAATGCCGATTCGTCGTATGGGGATCCACAAGTATTCTACTTTGGCGTGTTCGACGGCCACGGCGGTTGTCAATGCTCAGAGTTTTTACGGGACGAGCTTCATGGCTATATTGAGGAATCAGCGCGAACACTAGGCTTACAGAGCAGTCTTAAAAAGACTCCGTCCTCTAGCAAAAGCGCGGAATCTGCTACTGCGTCAATGGAGAATCCTGACGTGAACGGACTAATAGACCCGCTAGTATTGTGCAAGGACTTGGTACAGGAGTACAAGCAAGCCATTGGTGGCTACTTTCGTCGATTCGTGCCCAAGTACTTTATCGATCTATACCAAGAAGAGCTTCCCGTACAAATAACCATAGAATCGGCGCTTATGTATGCATTCCTTCGCGCCGATCTTGATTTTGTACGAGCCCAGGCCCGTCTTCCCGAGGACGATTCTATTATCTCCGACCGGCCGCTCAACGATGACGAGATCCTTGGCGCCCCAAACCACCTGCCTCCATCCGGACACGGAATCGGTAGCAACATACGCTTCAAGGGAGGTTCGACAGCCTCTATAGCCATGATTAGCACACCGACTCCCGCACCCTTCTGGCACCCTAAGACCTCGTCGACCCTCATCGTAGGCCACGTTGGTGATACGCGCATACTTCTTTGCGAGACGCTGACTGGCCAACCACGCCCATTGACCTCCGACCACCATCCATCCATGCCCCGCGAAGAGCGGCGACTACGGCGTTATGCACCGGCAACCAGCTTAGTCTCTGGTGACAGCTTTGGCGAGGAGCGCATAGCTGGTCTAGCAAACTCTCGTGCCTTTGGAGATATACAAAGCAAACGAATCGGCGTCTCAGCTGAGCCAGACGTGACCCGGATGGAAATGGGCCCTGCGGAGTATTCGTTTTTGGTGCTTGTTAGCGACGGTGTGAGTGGTACACTGAGTGACCAGGAGATTGTGGATGTAATCAAAGAGGCTAAGACGCCGGAGCAAGGCTCTACGGACGTTGTTAACTATGCAACTGAAGTGTCATCTAATGGCGATAATGCCACGTGCTTGGTGGTCCGACTAGGCGGGTGGGAACGCCGTCAGGAAGGTGGCGTCGGTAGCTTTGGCACAAAGGAAATGCGGGAGATGAGACGCGAGGAAGCGTTGAACCCGCGTATGCGGCGGCAGTAAGGAATAACTCGAAACGAGCCATTATGCCGACTATCATATAATAGAGCTTGTTAGATATATTGTATCACTAGTAAATTCTGTCATGTCTCGCACCATTTCTTTCCTACGGCTATCTATTCAGTTTCTTGTATCGCATACTACTAGTATAGTTACAGTTATAATATTAATATCTCACATGTATTGAGATCATACCTCGTGAACTTAGAGTATCTTGCTTTTGTTTCTCGTTATTGTCGATGTCAAGCTTAGGGTTGGTTGATTATATCAGCAGATCCACTTTAAAATAACATCGTGCAACTTGATCTGACCACGCTTAACCTTGATATCAAAGTTCAACTCATCGTCACCATTGTATACAAACTTATCGTTTCATCTAAACTTAATTTTCTTTTATTGCAGCTTTTATGACATGTCCTCGCCTTCAGATCCCGCCGCTGACATGGCTGCCCTTATGGGATTCGCCAACTTTGGTGGCTCCACACGCCCAGCTAAACGCGCCCGTAATGACTTTACTGTCGTAGCATCCGCCGCCCCATCCGCAGTAGAGGTATCTGCGGCTTATTCACTGAAGGATAATTCTCATGAGATTGACTTAGACAATGGTGAGCATGAAGGAGATACGGCGTCGGGATCTACTAGCGCTCTTGGCCCCGGGCCAGCATCATTGCCGCCAAGGCCACCAACGACTACTGGGCCTCCCATTCCCACACACGGAAACCGTGGTGGCGAGTTCAATGCTAGAGGAGGGGGCCGCGGGGGTTTTCGTGGAGGTAGATCCGGCGGTGGCCAACATGGACAATATCCATCCCACCAAAAGCAACGTGGTGGAGGAGGTTCCCAGAATCCGTTGTGGTCTCTTGATTACTACGATCCCATGTCTAATGAGAACCCTTGGCAAGACCTAGAAAAAAAGAATGGTTTAGAGTCTCGTGGTATGTGGTTGCCTCGTGGCCATGTACGCCCGGAAACCGTGGCTCGCGAGGATGGAGTCAATGATCACGAAGACATGGAAAACGAAGATGACGTAATCGTATAAACAACAAGAATATATAAAGCCACACACATACGATCTTTGCAATATAATCTCTCTATATACCGTCTACACAGCTCTTTTCCATTTTCCATTTTCCATTGCATTCCTTCGAGCATTCGGCAAAGGCTTTCTTGAACTCTCGCACTTGACCTCTGTCACGTGATATTCATCTCATTGCAGCAACAAGCTTATATAGAGCAATATGTTGGGCAGCAAAGACTTGCTGCAAAGTCTAGTCACATGGAATATTCTCGGCATGTTTCAGGCGCTACACACAGGCTCCTTTTCAGCTTATACGCACTAAGGCGTCTGAGTAACTAAACAAAACTATGGGCGAGAAGCCAAGGATGGAGGGGGTGGTTCTACGCAGCTCAGACTCCGCCGTGTTTTTTTGTCTCCTTTCCCTTTCGTCTTAGGCTATCTCAATGGAATTGTTAGTAATGCTTGCTGTTACTTTGGTTTACCGTTACATGGATCTTGACGGGCTCCCTCCCTCGTTCACAGTTGCATCCCGAGAGGCTCCTGTGGAAGATGTTCGCATATGTAGCCTTACGAACCACATCCTTTCTCCTTAGTCTTCCTTCAATGACAAAGAAAACTAAAGGAGGAACTAGTGCACATTGGAAGTTACAGTGCGTCTCTAGAGCATGAGTGTGTGAAAATGGCTAAATTGGTTATACTATAGTATCACTGTACTGCGCAGCTACCACTCTATCAAATATGCAGTGTCTGTATCATTGAGATACTCAGTATGCCCCATACACGCCCGTGTATCTGCCGAACCAGTTTTCCCTTTTGCACAATGCTTCCTAGACAAGAAAGATGTCTTTTTTTTTTTAAAAAAAAACTGAAGTGGATCGTTAGTTGTATACACAACGAATATGTTGCATTTTCGACTAAGCAGAAATCAAGACAACCCGTGTAACAATTTCGACGGTTTGGGAAATGCCACCTTATCTACAGACTAAACCTAGCAGATTAGAAAGTTCCCTCGCTTTTACAGTTGTTAGCAACAACCAGTAGATGTCAGAGCAGTTTAAGAGAGAATATATTCGATAATTATAAAATATAACTAGTAAGCAGTTATCCATGACACGAGAAAAAAAAAACAGCTTGTCTGTTAAAACAGAAAATAACAAAGAAACGAGAACGAACCCAGATTTTACCCAAGACACAAAATGAAAACTGATCAAAATATAAAAGAGAATACATACAACACCGGGTATTCGCACGTGGACACCCACCGTACTACTAGTCCGGCGCTCGAGCAGCTTGACTCGGAGAGAGCAGACGGATCCCGTATTTTCCGCAGGCTATGGTCGTATGTTGTGAGATTTGAGGTGCTAGAACAGTTTGTAAACATCACTCATTCTCCGGCGAAGGATAGCGAGCACGAGCCATGGCGTATTCTTTGCCATGTTTGCGCTGGGCTTTGCTGTTAAGAGCTCTGTAGTTCTTTCCTGTTAGTTGTTGGATCCTACTTAGTTAGACGTCTTCTCTCCTCGTTAGCTTGACTTACGTGACTTTCTGATGCGTCCACTCTAGATCTTGCTGGACTTCCCGAGCATCTCGGAGGCCTTCTTGAAATCGCTGGCGTGAACGAACAAGTCTAGCAGCAGCTTGCTTCTGTAGCTCAAGCAGCTGACGATGTTTGTCATTAAGCATACCAGAACTGAGTTAGCCCGTTAGTTAGTATAAACATCTAATAAATAAAAGAATAAAAGAATAATGGAAAGAAGAAGCTTACGTTTGTGCCTGCTTTGCCAAACCACGATCCATAGGCACTGGATCGATCACAGTTGAGACACGATCGTGAATATACTCTTGAAAGTCAAGACCAGAAGCCGAGACACCACTGGCGCTGTCAAAGTGACTGCTACGGCTCCGGTTACGGTGATGGTGATCGGCAGATGTGGTGCGCATACTAGCTGGATTGCTGTAAGATGCGCCGCCGGACGTAGTAGAATACAGGTCTTCGTCTTCATCGGCCATAGGCTCAGGTGGAGAGACGGAATAAGTTCCAGAGGGCCCGTTGTAGGAAGGACCCTTGGAGGGCATGTGCATGGGCAGAGCATACCCGGTAGAGGAATATTGAGTAGCCATGGTAATATGAGTGAGACAAGAGGAATATTCAAGAGAGTATCACTAAAGATATATGGTGATAGTAGTGTATTATACAATATAAGTGATACAGAGGCAAGATATAGAACTGTGTAGAGCACAAAGACAGAGACTAGAATAAGAGATATTTGAAGAAGCAGAAGAACAGGACAATCGAAAGTAAAAGCAGGGAGACTTCACCGTCTTTTATAACTCCCCGGGACAGTCTAGGTAAAGGCCTAGTCGGTTGATATAAACCCCGCCAGAGAGCCAGAGCCATGAACTAATCCCCAGACCAGGTGACGAGGGCAAGGAAGCCCCCTCCCATCCTCCATAACTTGTCATCTCAGAGAATGGTCTCTCGGTGGAATACAGTACGACTGTTTGTAATGGAGTCAGCAACGGATGCAAACGACCCAAAGATAGGCTCGGGGAGAACGGGAGCGAAGAGATAGACAAGGACGATATCATGTTTTATTCGTTTTCTTTTGCCTATTAGGATGCTAGAGGAAAGAGCAACGGTACGTAAACAGACAAGATGTATCAACCAAGAAAAAGAAGAAAAATGACAAAATGAGGCAAGGGAGGGGTGTGTGTTTGTGGTCGAGAGAAAGATTCGAAGGAAATTTCATATAAACCAGATCGCCAGAGATTCTACTAGACTTCAAGATGATCTTTGATACTAGTGAAAATGCTATTATCTTCACACCCATACGCCCAGCCAGACTGCAAAGCAAAATATATACCAAAACGCGGTCTAGGAAGTACAAGTACAGAAGTTGCCAAGAACATATAGAGGAGAAGAAAAGATATAGCCCCCCCGGTTATATTGAGCAAAGTATTTGCTTCCCAACAAGACTGCAAATCAAGAAAAACCTGGATAGAAGGATAGACAAAAATTGATGGAAGAATATAAAAGGAATAAAAGAATATGCTCAAACAAGTAATATGCCGTGTAAGCTAGGCCTAGTATAGATAGAGAAAAAAAATAGCCATGTCATATTTGGTTGGGCGTATGTTTACCAACGTAGCCGAAAAGAAAAAAAAAAGCCATACAAAGAAGTCGTAGTGGCCAAACTGCACAATTACATTTGTTGGATTATTTTCCCGTCTAGCATTCAGTATACAAGAAGAAGCGAGAGTAGAGTAGAAAAATGACGACATGAGAGAAGTCTTTGGTTGGATTTATGTGCCAATAACAAGTTCGGATTTTCTAGTTCTTCAACTATGCCCAGTCAAGTGATCTTAGAGTGAGGATTAGTGGAATACCATATCAGATAATACCAAGTTCTGTCGTTATATATTTCTTTTCCAAGCTTGAAGCATTTCTTCTATCGAGGTAGATATATATAACTAGCCAGGGGTGTGAAGTGTTCCGTTCCTTGGCCTCCGTCATGGCTAAATGGGGTGTACAGATAGCATAAGGCCTCGTCTGCAACAACCGATGTCCTATCCTGCACCTAAACAGTTAATGTACAAGTGGCTCTAGTGCCTTTTCCCAGCCTTGAATCGATGCTCCTGTGCCAGGTGGGCTGAGTAGGAAAATGTGTACAGAAGGGCAGCATTGAAGTCCACTATACATCATACCACCAGGCCCAACAGCGTCTTATATTGCTACTATTACTACTGCTGTAGCTGCTACTGCAGGCTTAATAGCTCTGCAGCCAACCAAATGTCACCTTCTGACCGACGATGCATCACTACTTGCAGCTTGAGTGATTCTGCCATATCTATCATGCTGTCAGTGAGCTTATATGGAGTTTATATCATAGCAGACCGAAGCAGCAACCAACCACAAGTCTAAGTATATTCTCCATGACTTCACGCACCGCCTTGGAAATTGGTAATCTTGCCTTATTTATCTGTATATTTGAATTGTAGCGGCACTAACGTCGGCGATGGATGTGACGATGAGTTGTCGTCTACACACACATGCAGTTGATTTGTTTAGAAAGGGAAGACTAGCGAGACATTTCTAGCTAGGCTGGCTGGAACAATAGGATGAATCCAAGACCTATAACGCAGCCTTTTTAACAGGGTGTGTGTCTAGTTAGTACAGTAGTTGAAGACAACTTCTGAGCTTGGCCTCTTTTTGATAGACAGCAGACACTGCCGTCGATATGATTGACACGACTCAGAGCCATTTTGTGCCTTTGGGGGTGTTCAGAACCGCTATTGGGCCTTTTGTTTTCCTTGCATGATATACCCGCCTAAGATATGAACTGCAATAGAACGAAAAGGCAAAAGAGAAGGGGCGTGTTGTATTTAGTCATCGCTGATGGTTGGTCAGTCAGGCACGCCTGCATGAAGAACAAAAGTCGACCTTGTTTGCACCGATTTTTTTTCCCTCTTTCTGCTAGCTGGGTAAACCCCGAGAAAAAACTGCATGCTAAACAAATAACAATCCAAAATTTGATGCGCTGGCAATGGATTATAGGTGATCAAAAATCAAGCATAAATCAAGGTTCCGGCCAGCGTGACTTGTTATAAAATATTTAAACGCTATGTTCTAGGGTTATGGTGTAAGGGTTTATTTGATATTGGCATAAGCAAATATACAATTTCAAGTGTAGCATTTCTTACTACGCAAGACATTGCTTCTGCAATTATGTTTGCCATGCTCTGTAAATACAAACTATACTATATGAGTTCTAAGCTGCCAATTGGTTTAAATTACTCTACAAACAGTGTACTTAGAATGACAACTCATAGGGCCTTCGATACTACATCACTACATACTATATTCCCAACTCTAGTTGTTTTCCAAACAAAGAAATATCTGTACACCGTCTCTCCATCTCTCTTTTTGTGGTCTGGTCTTGCTACCCAACTGTAACCTATCTTAGAGAGAAGAATTTACCCCCAAACAGGCCATCGTTTAGGCTATATTGAGTATTCAGGCTACAGAAGGAGTACAAACAACATCACTTCACCTTCATTATTCCAGGGAATAACCCAGAATAAGCACAGACTAACTACAAACTATTCACTAATTAGTTCTCAATGTCTAGCGCGGTGTTCTGCATTAGGCATCGACGATTGGCTTGAGCTTGCATGCATTTGGAGGATCTTGATTTCTCTCATCACAAGGTACAGTGTGGCCACTTTTAAATGGCCTTTTATTTCGTTCCTTTGATCTGAGTTACGATGATTGTTTGATTGATATTTAGAGAGAAAATGTCGTCATAGACATTCTACTGTTCATAATGATATAAGTCCTCAATTTGCGGCCAAACAAGCTCACTACGAAAATATTATAGCCTATTTTATCTATAATACAAGTAGCTATGTATAATTATATATAGTAACTATAATATCCTCAAACTAAGTAGTAGTAGTTGAAGGAAGCCAAAATATATGCAACTGTGACACTAATAAATGCATGTAGCGGGCACCAAGTGTATAGCATGTTACAGTTATGACAAGAGTCCAACTACTAACAGACATAGTAGTAATATTGAATTAATATGGCTCGCTTCTATATAGAGCTATACCTCAGTATATCAAAAATTAACAAGTACCAAGAGCTATCTTCTCGTTGCCTGTATATTAGGTCATGCTACTGGCCGTGTGCTGCTGTTTGCTTGGCCTGTTTACTTGCCCGAAACTTGTAATGTAACTTGGGTACACGACATATATTAGCATATCGTGTTCTTTGCTACTGCTAGCACTGTGCCATACTTAGAAACTGGTGTTACATATATGATACCCGATTCTTGCTTTTCGGTCACATGTTGATTTATCATCAAACTGCTATATACACGCTAGACCGCTCGCTATAGGAAAAAAAGAGCTTTGCATAAAGATGAGCTAGTTTTTGTAATATGTGATATCTTTATGGAGGAGTAGGCTGAAGCTGGACATATGACCGAGGCAGTGATAAGCAGAGCATCAATATATCTCCTTTCCGCCCTACCTCAGTGCAGCCAACTGGCATTCATAAATTACGGTGTATGCATGAACGAGCCCGAAACTAAGCTGTGCTTCTTCAACCAACCATAATTTGTTTGGGTCTGGCCCCCTCCGTTGAAACGGAAGTGTTTGCTCGGCTTCCCACCACCGAACCTTGGCTAGCTATGACTTGTTGTGTATCCCAGTTTTACCCATTTGTTTATTTCCTTGCCCAGTCAGGCATTTCTCTGTAGGACGGGTTGAAATTCAGGTTTGGCGTAGTTACTCAACGTATAACGAGTAAAAAGACCCGAGGAGCGTGAAGCTTCCAGTCAACCAACCAACTCGAAAAAAAAGAAATTCATCAGAAAATCCAGGAAAGATATACAGAGACAGACGAAAAAAACGCCACCGCATGTTCTCTTCCAATCTTACAGATGTGCCGTACTAGTCTTTCTACTTGCCCTCAAGATCAACCTCTTTGCCTAGTGTCCCGGGCCATCTATCCCCGAAGTACTACTTCTTTTGTTCCTTTCTGACCCTAAAGCGCCATTGCCGCAAAATAAATAGCCCTGCTTCATACAACTTTGTACATAAGTCATAGGTATACGCCCTTTGGTAATCCCTGTGCCTTGCAAACAACTCGCCCGTCACAAGGTCTGTCTCAGCCTCAATGTCGCTGTCTTGTTCTTGTTCCTGTTCTTTTTAGCTTTGACAGGCTCGTTGGACATAGCATCATGATGCTCGCAAGCCCTGTAGTTATGAAAACGGTAGGTGACTTGAGAACATTTGTAACCAATGATACGCACTCTACACTATAAAATAAGGCTCTGTATACACAACTCGAAGTTTGAGAGATTATGAAGTGAATCATCCTCCATGCCGTGTAGCACTTGTCGATGCACATGTCTAAATCTGTTTATGCCGTTATGACTAATCAAACGAAACGTAGACAGATACAAACGCTGAGTTATAGGTAGGGGCAAGCATGTGTTTGCAAATACACCGGCCTCATCATTTACTAAAGTCTCTACAAGTCTGGAGAAAAAGGAGAACTGCTCGGATCATGCCCAAAGGCCTTTCAAATTTCGGTCTATCACTTGAAATATTGTATCGTCACAAAGTCTAAGCGCCTAACGTAAAAGATCGACATGGAAAGAAAAGAATAAACCTAATTAATTGTGACAAGTCCGTCTAGGGTCTCAAGTCCGTTGTGTAACCACCCCTCACAGCAGATGCCCGAGTCAGCATTTGTTTGCTCCGACTAGGGCATGATTGGTTTAAGAAGATTGAAGAAATCAGTTATCCTCTTCCCTTTCATCGCCAGATATAGTTGTAGATGATACCTTACTAACTAGTGTTAGAATATTGTGACTTAAATAGATATCAAATGTCCATCAATATTCGTGTGATATCGATAGTTCACATAAAATCAAGGATCACGAGATAATAGAAATACGTACAAAGATAGTTCGGTATCATAAATTAATACTACAAGCGTACAATAAATTACAAGAGAAAAGTATCCGTCATAATTATTGAAATAGTCACCTCAAATGTTGTCTCGCAGTTGCTCACCCATTCTTAGTCTTAACTTTACATGTCACATCGTATGATTATGTACTAGATTTCTTTCGTTTATTAAGTCTTTTAAGCTTCCCCTAGATGTTCTGGCCGTTGATGTAGTGCAGGATACAATACAGATACGGCCGGGGAGTCAGAAGAATACAGAGAGGCAGACGCGGCGTTTTCCGCCTCACTTGATCTGCTCGTATTGGGCACGTTGGCTAATATTGATTTACCTTGCATTATTTTCCACCGATTGCATGATGGCTCGAGATATAGTATGTAGGCATTTTACTCTCGACGCCTAGCTGTCGACCCAAGTCTAGAATTGATGACCGGCAATGTGGTGTGGGCTTAGAGAGCTGAACTTGTCCACCGCCATGACTATTTTCCTCGAATATTACTCTTTTTATCGATTGAAACTGTCTATGCCGAGCTCTGAACACGAGATACAAGAAAGAATATGTATAGCCATGCATGACTACAAGTTATCACATATCAAGTTGGCCTCAAAACTGAGTTAGGAAAGTCAACGAGCCTCTCGCTAAAGAAACCAAGGAATTACACTGGCTAGCTTATAGTTACAAGCCATTTAGTCAGAACAGACTTATAGGAAAGCCCGGAAGGAACGACTTTCGGGGTCAGTCTCGTAATACATATCAAGGCGCTACGTACTAGATAGGGATTCCCAGCCCCGGACAGGAAATGCCAGTCTATGATGTATTGTCTCGGCGTATTTTATTCTATTCGCTTCATGTCAGGTTAATGTTAAGTCTTACATTCTCGTGCAGGCTTCATATTGAACTTACCAAGCATAACACGCTATATTTGCTTAGTTCTACAAATCATATATTATGGCCCGGCATGAGTTACAAAGGTTGTTCCCAAGACGCCGAGACCAGGCGCAAAGGCGTTACTCCAAAAACTAGCGTATATTTTAACATGAAAACAGGAACATATGGTATTTATAATACGTGTACATACTATAGTCAACTTCGGTATAAAGCCATAGCGAGTCCCAGCGGCTTATATAGTGCTAGCTCGTCAAGCCATAAACAAGCTCGCCTGGAAGCCTAAAATGCAATATCTGATATAATGAATCATCCAAAACACTAACTATTATATGTCAACCTATAGTTTTTTTCTTTCCTTGTAGTGTGATTGTATAGGTCATGGTTAATCCTCAGATATGTTGTTCTATCTCACCATCTTACCATCTTACCTGCATTTGTCTTCTTTTTTTTTTTAGTAGGATGGAACTTCTCGTCACCATTGAGCTAAATGCTGGAACGGGGCACGAGGAGGCCGTTTCTCTTTTTCTATCTCTCACTCTCTCAATATTCTGGTTACAAGTGTTCTTAGTATTTGAACTACTGGTTGGTTCTTATACTCTGTCTACCTCTAGAGGACTGTCGAGATTTTCACTGAAACTCTGTACGGCTCTTATTGAATTTAATGAGCATACATCTCGTAAAGAACATTTATGTTGTTCTTGACAACCAAGCAGCATATGCTTGCCTCTTTCCCGGCTCCGCACCAACAGACACCAGCCAAGCCCAGATCTCAGAGTTCCACTCTCTAGCCCGAACTTGGCCGGATAGACGTCGGTGTCGCCATGTCAAAGCTGGACATGTCACCCCAATCTGGGTCCCTGGACACACTGGTATACCTGGCAATGAGAGAGCAGATACTCTGGCCAGAGAAGGCGCTACTTTACCTCCACCTTGTCTCCCTCCATTCCTCATGTCAAACGAGCTGCTCGGAGTTGGCTTCAGGAGGAGCACACAGACTGGTGGACATCCTCTGCCCCAACAACTTGCATGGACCTGGGACTTTTTGCAACCCTTAGGACCCCTTTGAACTGTCTCTCCCAAGGAAGTTGTCGGGACAGAAGATGTCCACCAGTCGGTGTACTCCATGTAGCCGACTCCGAGCAGCTCATTTGACATGAGCAATAGAGGGAGGCAAACTATGTCGCCCTGTATTATATTTTTTTACATTACAGACAGACTCATTGCGTTTTGTGCTAATTTGATCCGTTTTTAACTTGTCGTTTATCCTATGACCACCAATTAAGGCTATATTAGAGGGACTCTTCTTCTTAATCACTTCTAGTACTTGTTTCTACTATTAGCTATCGTATTCAATATTAACCTGCTATTACATATGATATCAAAGTATTCTACTCATATTCTGCCATTGCAGTCACACCAAACGCCTTCTTTACGTGTTCTTCCATGCCTATACGTCTCTTCCTATATTATCTTATCATATAGCTTCGATATTCCACACCCTCTTCTCTTTTTATTCTCGTCTGTCTCTCCCACAATGCCATCCGACGCCTGGGTACCTGCTGAGTTTGCTAGTTTTACGCACCATTGTTATGCTCACCTCATATCGCTGTATCGCAACAGCAGCGGCCGTGACTATACATTCGATGCATATATAGTATAGTCCGTACTAGTAAACTATATTTATGTCTATAAAAACTGCATACAATCGTGCCAGCGCAGATGATATACCTGTTTATGCATTCCGGTGAATTATCCAAAGCCGAAAGGCTTTCTGGCTTCATGGCTTAGTTGAGATTCCGAATTACGATATGTGAACAACTACTTTCAAAAACTTATCGGCGCCTTTGAAATGGACAAGCTGTAACATATTTGACACTCGACAGCATCTTCAATTGTTTATATCTCTCTAGGATAATCGAATCGTAATCAATCCGTGCTAGTTAGTTTTGTGTATACATGTGAAGAACTACATAGCTATTGAACTTCAATATTTATTAACTCTATTTAAGTAACCCTATATCGCATCAAGTTTGACAGAGCATTCGCTGCTAGCTTTACGTGTAAGCTGACCAAAATAAGTAATGCAAATAATTTATACATCTTTATTCATACATTGCCTATTCAGGTTATGGAACAGATATACATAGGTTAAATAGGGGTGGAGACATGTTTGAGGAAGAATACATACAAAATTAAGGGAATAAAAATAGGGGTGATTAGTGACCTAAATACTACGTCTAGGTGTAAGTTGCCAAAAACATGAAGGGACACTCTAAATTTGTGTGAATGTATACTTGAATGAAGCATAGAACAATGTTGACTGATCGAAGCTCAAGGAATATCAAGAAAGCAAGAAAGTCATAGAGAAATAGTTCAGATGGAGTCTTTACCCCCCCCCCTAGCTGCCCAAATAAAGGCCATAGAGGCGATATAAGACGAATTTCTCTACTACATACCACCATACTTGCATATATATTTTTCCATCCTCCATGCCAACAACATCGCCAACGCACGATGAAAGTGGATATTTCAAGCAAGAGAAAAAGAGAACACAACTGAAAGATTCAGGTTATCTTTTTTTTCTGTCTATGTGATTTCTCTTTAGGCTGTGACAGGAATGCTTGTGGAGCTGTATCCTTTCTTTTTCTTTAGTTATCGAGTGGTTTACATGGATGGAATGCTGAACTTGCTTTTTTCCGAAAGATGAACAAGTCTGACATGTGAAATATGCTTTTAAGCCCTGTTTTTTTGCTCCTCTTGTTCTCTCCTGGTCGCGTGTTTTTGGTCAATTTTTTACTTCGAGAGGGCCAATCAAAGATTCATTTATTACTCTTTTTTTTGCAGTCAAAGCGGGCTCTTGGTGTATGCTTTAAGGAGAGAGAGAAATTGAAGCCTGTAATGCGGATGCCTATAATAGGTTTCCTTTTTTTCTTTCTATTTCTTAGGACGAAATTTGTTCAGATGGACGAGTGGATAATATAGAACAGAGAGATAGTGGTAGTAAATTTATTTCTTCAGGGGTATCTTGGTAATATGTAGTAGTAGGTTAAGTGAAGTCTTTTGCAAATAGGCATAGCTAGTGGAAAATTCAAAGCCTTCGAATTAAAGGGGGTGGATGATGTATGCGTGAGTGCCTGCGAAGCGTGAAATAATAGTAACTAGTAGCATATGTATGCATTTAGATGGCAATGAATAGACAAGAGAGAGGGATTGAGATTAAGTTTAGAAAGAATTATGAAAATAATAAGGACAGCAAGTAGAAAAAAAGCCAAAAAAAACAAACCAAAAACATGTCGTGATGGCTAATCAACCAAAGATTTTAAGGAAGCCCCAAATTCCAATGCCGCTGAGTACGGGAATCGTTAGGTTGTCATCCCAACCGAAAAGATCGACAACCTCGCTGGCTGAGGCAATGAAGCCTGTGAAAAAAGACATGACACCTAGTGCAAGCTTGCCAGAGATGGTGGCCTGGGAGGGCGTCAGGCTCAAAGCAGAGGCCACAAGTGCAGGCAAATGCAGCTCACCCGTGAACATGAAGGGGAAGTTCTCATCACCGGGCAAGAAACCAACGTGTGGCGCCAGGTAGCCCCAGAAGTACAGTGCAGTGAGGATGCCAGTGAACATGGCAGCCAGAGAACCGGCTAGAGACTTGCCACGACGGACCTTGGGGGTGTAGCGACCGTAGGCGCGACCAAAGGTTGAAGCGGCTGTATCGCACCACGATAGCAGCATAACACCCAAAAGACCAATGTCCTTGGGGAAGAAGTACAGCACGATCCAGACACCCAGAAGATAGAAGATAACGCCGTTGTAGCCAGTGTACTCGCTTTCACGCATGAGAGCGCCGAGGGCGCGCACGTAGAACGAGTTGAAAGAGCGTACGCGATGGCGCAAGATGTCAGTGATGGTGATGGGGATCAAGGCGCCCATGAGCCATGGAGTGACGCTGGTGGCTTGAGTTCCGCTGACATAGAGCCACAGCGAGAAGAAACCAATAGACACATGGAGTACCTTTCGGGGAACTTCGTGCTTGTGGATGAAGCCATGCCATTTGCGGTGGATTGGGATCAGGCCCAGCGGGCTCGGGCTGCGGCTCAAATCGAGGTTCCAGATACTTGGTGATGACGGGGCCAGAAGACCAAGAGATTCTTTCTTGGAGTGTGGCATAGTGTCGACAGCGATAGGCTTGGAGCTGCGGACGGGAGAGTCACTAGAGGATGCAGTATCGTCGGCGTTATCGTCGCGATGGTCAGAGTCGTCAATGCTGTCAGCAGAGGAGTCTGTAGACGAGGAAGCGGCTTGTTGGTTATGACGACGAGAACGGCGGCGCGTGGAAGGGGAGAAAGAAGAAGTAGAAGAAGAAACAGCTGGCGTTGCAGTGGTTCTGCGGCGGGCTACCGAGCGCGTGACGGGGCCCAGGTAGTCAGCAGAATCCACCTCGGCAAAGGAGGAGGTCTTGGTCGGGGTGGCAGGCGGCTCAGCGACGGAAGTAGGGGCTCTGGACGAACGCCGTTGCGATCGTGTAGAAGTAGCCATGGTTGATGAATCTGAGTGTGAATCTGAGTCCGAAGAATATGCAGGTGCAGAAGAAGGGAACGTGGATAAACGTGACGACGGCCTGCTGCAATGATGACGACGAGAACGACGGGCACAAGACAAAGAAGAAGAAGTGTGCAGGAAAGAAGACCTGGTGCACAAGTTTACTAGGTGCGAGACAAATGGCGGAAGGGCCGGACGCTGGCCAAAGGAACTAACAGTAGCAGTAGTAGCGATAGAAGGACTTGGATTGTAATTGTCCGTGCCAAGCCAGTAGCAGGGTCGCTGGCAGTGATGGAGCAGCGGAAGCGAGAAGAACAGCGACCAGGGCTGCGGTAGTTTGGGAGCAAAAGCTGCCGTAGTCAAACCAGGAAGAGGACTATCAGAGACAGAGACAGCGGCAGTAGAGACAGGCCCTGCTAAAGTGATGCGAGGCGATTGAATAGACGGCAGCGATGATGACGATGATTGCTGGGGATGCAGATGGCCGATATTGTGGTGTGCAGGAGGAGGAAAAAGAAAAATATGGGTGCCTGGAACTGCAATTGGAACAGTACCTGGAACAGTTTCTGCATACGGCACTATTGACGTGGTGTCACAGCTATTGTTGATGCTGCTAGAGCTAGATTCGGCTGTAGTATTGTAGTTGTGTGTGCAGCTAGTTGTAGTTGTAGGGGCATTAGAAGCATTAACGCCTAAAGACGCCCGTGGCCTGTAGGATGCGCCGTCATCTAACGCTTGTAATGCTAATAAATCTCTGCGACGATCGCCTGAACCTGGATTGTGTGCATTGGACGCTGGTCCACTGTGGCCGACCGACTGTATAGGAGAGCCAGAATTACGACGGGCGTCACAGCATGTCATTGGCTGTGTATCTGTAGTCTGATGGACTTCATCATTTTGATGGCTTAGCGGGTGCTGAACACCCTGGAATATCTGGTTCTGTGTAGCATCAGCTTCTAATGATGCCGCTTGACCTACTGGAGTCAAGCCTACAGTAACCTTGGTATTGGCCTCTACTATGGCAGCCTCAGGAATTGGATATACATCAGCATCAGTGGTATCAGAAGAGCCAGCGTCTCTTGCTGCTGAAGATGGCGGCATTTTTTTCTCTTCTAAGCAAAGCCGACCTGGTAAGAGAACAAAAAGAGCAAGATCGGATGCCCAGGCGAAGTGACAGTGAAAACTCTGCTAACACTGTTGTTGTTACATATGTATTTTTTTTTAATTTCTTTATCATTTTTTTTTGCCTAGCAGAACCTCCTTCATTCTTTCGCTGTTCCTTCCAGAGCGAGCTCTTGCCAATTCGAGAATTCAAGCTCGTACAAACACAAGCCCGTCGAGCTCTCTCCACTTATTCGCTGTGTTCCTGCGATTTTATAGTGGCCCTTTCATCACATGCTGCTCGATGAAGCGTCTCACACGACCTCCCTTTTTATCCTTCCCTTATGCACTTTGGAAGTTGCTTCATTGTCTGCTTGCCATTTTGCACGTAGTCATTTCGAAGTTGGAATAGTCATACCCATATTTGAGCGATAGCAGGGCCTTGATGTCAATCTATATACATAAAGGCATTTCAATATCTCTCGAGTCCGCCCATCACTGTTATTTCCAGGTCGTGCGAGCAACACTGTAATCAGAGTTACATCATTAATCCAAAATGACCGAATGCAATAACAGGTCTAGCCAAAATTCGAAGAACTACAAGAACAAAAAGCAAAAATAAGATGCCCCACTTTAACGATGCCCTACTACCGACCGTACTAGTCTTATCTTATCACTCCGCCAAAATTTTGAAGTCGCATTGCGATCGCATAACCTGTAGAACGCCAAAACCCACGTAGAAGTTATTGGTGTGGCAGGATGCACAACCAGAACCTACCTCTACATTCTGCCGTCAATATCTGGTAGCCATGTCGTCAAAAGAAAAAAGACCAGACCCGCGTGTTTGGACGAACGTCAAGCCGTCCTTGCCGTCGTGTATTCTCGACTATGTCGAGGCCAATGGCTTCGTCAAGATGACCGCCGTCCAGGCCAGTGTACTGCCGCAATGGGTCACCAAGAAGGGAACTGACGTTGTCGTTGAAGCTGTCACGGGATCAGGAAAGACGCTCTCATTCCTAATTCCCATCGTGGCACGCCTCTTAGGCATTAGCGAGCCAACCAAGAAGCACAATATTGCCTCCATCATCATCTCTCCCACCAGGTAAGGCCCCCCCCCCGTCCGGCTCTTCGCCGCCGACTCCCGATTCGGCCGATGCTAACGATGCCAAAAGAGAGCTGGCTTCTCAGATTCACCAAGTGCTACTGTCTATACTAGCCTTCCACCCCGAATCAGCCGAGGCGCTGCCATATCTCCAGCCCGACAATGAAGAGAAACGTCCTGCCTCCACCGGTCCCGTCATTGTCCCGCAACTCCTAGTCGGCGGTGCCGTGACACCAGCCGCTGATCTTGCCCTATTCATGCGTGCTTCGCCAAACATCGTCATTTCTACTCCTGGCCGGCTTGTGGAGCTTCTACAGTCTCGTCATGTGCACGTTTCTCAAACGTCGTTCGAGATGTTAGTGCTTGACGAAGCCGATCGTCTGCTAGACTTGGGTTTCAAGCAGGACATTCAGCGCATCCTCGGTGTACTGCCTAAACAGCGTCGTACAGGTCTATTCAGTGCCTCTGTCTCGGAAGCTGTGAGCGAAATCATCCGTGTGGGCTTGCGCAACCCCGTCAAGATCTCGGTGCGCGTGAAAAGCATACGAGATGGCGGTATCATCGAAGATCGCAAAGTCCCTGCATCTTTAGATATGCGGTACATAGCTACTCCAGCTAGTCACAAGCTGCCGGCCTTCGCTAAGCTTCTGTCTGGCCTCGAGAAGACGCCACAGAAGACCATCATCTTTGTAGGAACTTGCGCCCAAGTCGACTACTTCCAGCACACTCTTCCGCAACTCCTCCCCGCGGGATTCAGCATTATCCCACTTCACGGCAAGCACGCCACCAACGTGCGTGAGAGAAATTTCACACGCTTCGTCACATCTACGTCGCCAGTGATTCTATTCACCACCGATCTCGCAGCCCGCGGTCTAGATATTCCCCAGGTTGATCTCGTCGTCCAAATAGACCCTCCATCAGACCCCAAGGTATTTATTCACCGCAACGGTCGTGCCGGACGTGCTGGCCGCAAAGGTCTCGCCGTAGTCATGCTTCACACCGGCCGTGAAGAAACATACTGCGACTTCCTCGATATCCGTCAGACTCCCGTGTCTCTCCTCGAGAACCCTTGCGTCACCGTCACCGACGAAGAAGCTGCGCAGGCTACCGAGACGATCCAGGTACTAGCTCGTTCGGACCGATCAATATACGACAAGGCGCAAAAGGCCTTTGTCTCGTGGGTGCGCAGTTACACAAAACACGCCGCCTCGTCCATCTTCCGCGCTGAAGACCTCGACTGGGCCGACCTCGGCGCCGCATGGGGCTTGCTCCGTTTACCACGCATGCCAGAACTCAAGACTTGGCAAGGCGATAAACTCCTCGGCCAAGAAATCGACTGGGATAATTTTGCCTACAAGGATAAGACGCGCGAAAAGCAGCGTCTCGAAGCACTCAAGGAACAAAAGGCAGATAACGGTGCTAAGGCTGCAGAGGCTAAGGCGAATAGATTGGCTAAGCGTAAAAATAATGAAGCCTGGAGCGATAAGACTGGCCGCGAAGATGTACGGTCAGGACGTAGAGAGAAGCGGCAAAAGAAGGGCGAGGCTAAGCGTGTGGCCACCATGACAGATGCAGAGAAGGCGGAGAAGATGGAGCTTGAGGCCATGCTAGAGAAAATTAGACAGCAAAATCTCCAGCAATCGGAGGCGGAGAAGAAGGCAAAAGATGAAGAGTTTGGCGGCTTTAATGATTAGGTTCATATATACCCAAAAGAACTGCACGGATATAGCATGTAGTATAGTCATTGCGTTTATGATTAGCCACGTACTTACTGGCTCTTTTGATTGTAGTAATATAAATAAAGTACCATGTTTCGACTATAATGTACAGAGTATGTCGTTGTCTACTCAAATTTCTAATGCCTATTTTCAATACCAACTGATTCCTAGATTCGTATCAGATTCCCCATTCACTAACACATTTATTTCTCTGAGTGTGATCGCAATCAAATAGAGATATCACGTTCGGTGCTCTTGCCACGCTTAGTGAGCAGAGCACGAGTAGAGTCTCTGCTGGTGCGTGGCTCAGTCTCGGTATCAGAGTCAGCCTCAGCATCTGCATTAGCATCAGCTTCGTTGTCGATATCAGTAGAAGCGTGGCCAGTAACGACCTTCTTCTTTGTGAACGGCAGACGGCCATGCAACTCCTTGAAACGCAGAACTAGGAACATGCCAATCACAAATACCCAGTACATGTTGTAAGCCAGCACAGAGTTATACGTGGCTGAGTTGGTCCAGCCAGTCAGGGCGTTCAACACACCCCAACCGCCACCACCTTCGAACTGTGGGCTGCAGCACTATATAGCCAGTTAGTACTCCGATATACGGAAAGTAAGATGGATCATGACTTACATTAATGTGCCACAGGCTTTTGTCGATATCATACGAACCAGGGCCAGTACCCAGCTCCTGGGCCTCGCCGCCAATAGCCTCGTTCCACTTCTGCTGTTCAAAGTACCAGATGGCTCTGGTGAATAGGCCCGCACCAACCATATAGAGCAGGCAGGTAGATGCTACCAAGAACTGTTGTAGACGCGCACCCGAACCACCTCTGTATAGACCGTAGCCGGTCAGTGAGCCAAAGGCCACACCGGCCAGAGCAGCCAGCGGCACAGACGACGGCGGGGTGGAGAACGAGACACCGGCCACGAACACAATGGCCTCGACACCCTCGCGCAGCACCGTCACAAATGGCAGAGTGAACATGGCGTACTTTTCCAGCATACGGCCTATCCAGCCACCGTCACCAACAGCGACCGGAGCGCTGATGGCTTTGGCTAACTTGACACGCCATTTAGCCTGCATCTTACCAACGCGCAGCAGAGCAGCGCCCATCAAAGTGATCATTAGAGAAGCGAAGAGAGAGAAGAAACATTCGTAGTACAGTTCGTTCTGGTCCCATGTGGTGTTATTCCAGGAGTAAAAGGCCGTGACGACGGCACCGGCGATGAAGAGGCAGATGGAAAAGCCGGTTGCCGTACCGGTCCAGACCTATAAGCAAGCGATCAGTTAGCTAAGTTCAAGCAAAAGTCGCACACAGAAATTGCCTCTCTGATACGTACTTGTCGCCGCAGCGAATTGTATAGCGCAGGGTCGGCATCGGGCACATCAAGCGTTTGCTTAAGGAACGCCAGCAGCACCGAGACGATAATTGCTGTCTCCAGCGTTTCGCGGAAGATCAGCAGGAAAACCGGCACGGAAAAGAGCTCGAGCTCGGCCATGGCGGGCAAATAGTAGCGAAAAAAAATTATCGGGATGTGGAAAGGAAGAAAAGAGGGGGATTAAATATAAAGGGAGAAGAAGAATGATGTTCTAGAAGATTTCACGCGAAGTGGATGAATTGCCTCCGCGAAGAAGAAGAAAACCGAAAGCCTCTGCGCTTATAGGCAACTACTTAGTCCAGATTATCGCAAAAGCTTGTCAGAAGGTTGATGCTCAAGCCCAATAACAAAAAATAGTAGAAAAAAGAAAACGCCCGCGGCGCAAAGTTTCCCGATCCTCCAATTTTTGTTGCGACAGAAGAGAAAAAAATGAAGAAAGGGAAGCATAGATCGGCTTTGGGTTTCTTCGCCCATGAAATAAATTCAGGTCCAACAAGCGGGTCCTTTCTCTTCACGAACGTTTGTCACAAAGCACGCAGTTGTCAGAAACGACAAAGTGTATTTTAAATACTTTTTTTTTCTCGCAGCAAAATCTTATCAGATCATCTCCCAGTCGCTAAGGCCCACTTTTATCCTACAAAGTCCCCAACATCATGTTTCAACTCTATGTTCACGGCTATATAATTATTTACTTAATCCAATCCTGTAGCTCTTGCAGCATTCTGATCCAGACTCATTAGAGGATTAAGGACTCCTACGAAAATCTTATTGATTCTATCCATCGAACCATCTCCAATGGTTCATATGCCAGATAAGAACTAACCACGATAGCCCGACCAACCCTCGTCCAGAAGCTCCTGTCGTATTCGGTCGCTTCCGCTCTTTACATAACAGTTGTATGTGCCTCGTGATCTTGGCATATTGTTTCTATTTGCTCGGCGGCGGCGACAGGCACGTCATAGGCGTAGCTTCGGCTCTCCTAGCCTTACAGCCGGGTATCAGAAACATACATGACCCATAACAGCACTATTTACAGAGTCCTTTGCCATTACTAGCATGCTGTGCTTCTTTGGGCACAGACTCGCATGCATCCTTCCTATTCACATGGACTATTTCTCTGTGGCGTCCAACCTAACCTAACCCTTTCCATCTAAGTGAAGCTTCTTAGCCTGGTAACAACACTAAAGAAAAAAGGGCCCTTTGTCAGGCCACCTAATATATACATTACTCTCTATATTAATTGCAGCAGATAGCAGCCTACCAATGACTTGCGCAAAGTCGGCCTCCTGATCTAATCAATCAGCGTTCCTGTGACCGTTCACGGCTATTCTTGCCACGCCGCTTCACGCAATATACCAACGCCTCATAACAGACAAGGTGCGTATATCTATTATGTACAAATAGTTGAAAGTATCGGTCAAAATAGACGGCGTAGGCGGGGTGGTCTCTGCTTGTCTTGGCCAACTATTCTGCCCGATGTCTTTAGCGCATCAAGCCTGTCCTGTAAACAGTAAACAGCCCACTAATATCCAGCCTCCCATCCGCCTGTCCGCCTCAAAGCCATCGAATATCCACAGTTAATTCTGCAACCGACAAAAAACTTAAACATACAGATACAGCAAAATGCGATAAATAAACAGGCCACTGCAATCCAAAATTTGCCCTTTCACATTTCTCCTAATGCGCCCGAGGTTTCTGTTCTCGTAAATTCTGCATGCATGTCAAAAATACACTGCATGTCGGTGCCTGTCCTGATTATCTCCTGCAGAAAGATCTGATAAGCCATCAAAGCGTCGTGACTTTTTTTTTTCCAATCCTTGATTTTTTTTATTTCCATCGCCCTTTTTTGTGCCTCAAACAAGGCTTTGACGGAGAAAAATAGTGTGGAAATAGCTGAGTCAGCTCACGAATTCACTTCGCGACGCGCCTGCTGAGTTGGGACTTGGAGCTCTGGACGCACCTTCCTGATTTCTGTTTCAACTTACTGGCATAGAAAAAAAAGTTGGATTTTTTTGCCTTGCTTTATATTTTCGTCAACCACCAAAACCTTTATTTTCTTTTTTTCTTCGCCGCTTCAACAACCGTCGGCCTTGTTGCTCCCAAGGCTGCGTAAGTTGATTCAGTATATATAAATTAAAAAAAGTGAGTTGCGGTCCGACCAGCGGATGTGTCGCAAACCATTCACAGCCATATATACGCTCACTACCCGTATATAAGAAGCGTCCCAGCGCTACAAAATACACAATGCAGCTGCTTTCGCTGCTGGCAACGGCCTCGCTGGTCGTGGCCGAGACCATCTTGTACGACTTCCACATCGGCTGGACTCAGGCCAATCCCGACAATGCCTTTGAGCGCTCCGTCATTGGCATCAACGGCGAATGGCCGATTCCCGCCATCGTCGGCACTGTCGGCGACGAGGTTATCATCAACGTCACAAACGACCTCAAGAACCAGTCTACGGCTCTGCATTTCCATGGCCTATTCATGAACGGAACTGTTCACATGGACGGCCCGACACAGGTCACGCAGTGCGCAATTCCTCCTGGCGGCAAGTTCACATACCGTTTCACTGTAGGGCCCTCTCTCTCTCTCTCTCTCTCTGTCTCTCTCTCATAGTCTTTTATAGACATCCGTCACCTCAGTACTAACATGTTCTCGTAGCTTCAACAACCCGGCACCTATTGGTACCATTCTCACCACAAGGGCCAGTACCCCGATGGTCTGCGCGGGCCGCTAATTATTCACGATCCCGCCAGCCCCTTCCTGGGTCAGTACGACGAAGAGATTGTGCTGACTCTCTCTGACTGGTATCATGACTCGGTCAAGGCACTCAACCCGCAGTTCCTCACCAAGTTCAACCCGTCCGGTGCTGAACCTGTGCCGCAAGCTGCCCTGATCAATGACACCCAGAATCTGCAAGTTCCCGTCCAGCCTGGCAAGACCTATCTAGTGCGGCTCATCAATATGGGTGCACTGGCTGCCCAGTATGTCTGGTTCGAGGGTCACGATATGCAGATTGTCGAGGTAGATGGACAGTACACCAAGCCCACCAAGGCAGAAATGCTCTACCTTTCCGTGGCTCAACGCTACGGTGTGCTGCTGACCACTAAAGCGTCTGCCGGTTCCAACTTCCCTATCATGGCCAGCATGGACACCGAGCTCTTCGATGTGCTACCCGCTGACCTCAATTACAATGTGACCGGCTGGCTCGTCTATGATGCTGCCAAGTCCTTACCAAAGCCCGCTGAGATAGCCGAGTTTGACTTCTTCGACGATATCAACCTCGTGCCTTATGACGAGAAGCCCATCTTCGGCAACGTTGCCCGCCGTGTGCAGTTGGACGTGATGATGGACAATCTTCTAGACGGTGCCAACTACGCCTTCTTCAACAACATCACATACCAACCCCCACGTGTGCCATCACTCTACACTGCACTTTCTGCTGGTGAACTTGCAACCGATGCCCGCATCTACGGCGAGTACACCAACCCTTTCATTCTCGAAAAGGGCGAGGTCGTAGAAATCGTACTTAATAACCTAGACACCGGCAAGCATCCATTCCACCTCCACGGCCACGAGTTCCAAATCGTGCACCGCTCAGAAGAAGAAGCCGGTACGTTCGCCGACGAGGATCTCAGAGAGGAAGATCTCATTCAGATACCCGTTCGTCGCGACACCGTCGTCGTCTGGCCCGAAGGTAACGTGGTGATTCGTTTCGTCGCCGATAATCCGGGTATCTGGTTCTTTCACTGTCACATCGAATGGCACGTAACCTCCGGTTTGGTCGCCACTTTCGTCGAGGCACCCCTCGACTTACAAAAGACTATCTCTATCCCAGATGATCACCTTGCCGTCTGCGAAACTATCGGCGTACGCACCAAGGGTAACGCGGCTGGTAATGCAGTCGATTTCCTCGACCTTTCGGGCCAACGCAGACCGCCGCCATCACTGCCGGAGGGCTTCACGCCCAAGGGCTGGATCGCCCTTGGCTTTACCAGTATCATGGGTATGCTAGGCTTGACTGTTGTGGCATGGTATGGCCTGTCAGAACCCCTAGAGCACAAGCTTGTGCGTGATGAAGTCGTCAATGAGAGAGGATACGCAACAATCCCGTCTTCAGATAATGTTGATGGTGAGGGCTTCAGCACTGCGGTTGCTGGTACTTCGCAGAGTGCAGAGCAAGTGCCGATTCTATCTTCTGCTGAGTAATTGTGTTCTTAATATATCATATTAAGCATATCTTATCTTGAATGCTAGGATTGTAATTATGGGTGAAGATGATCTTCGGGCGGGAAACTGTAAAAAAAAATAGTAGTCATCTACATGTAGTATATAGGTTCGTTTTTTTTTTTCAAATATTTCATTCAATTAAAGCAAGTTATACGCCATGAGTCATTCTCAATTCAAGTTCACATGATCACTGCTTTTTCTCCTTTTACAATCAAGACAATTAGTGTTTTTATACATAATTTTATTAATTTCTTCATACAAAGAAAGTCTAATGAGATTAAAACCATATTATTCTAGACAGGAAATCTGTTAAGACATGACGAATAAAGAAGTTTAAAAAGAAAAGAATAGAACAACAAAGAAGGGAATATGTGGGATAAGAAAGGGGTAGCAAATATAAGCACAATATAAAGTTATGGGGGGGGAAAAGGATAATAAAAATAATAATATGATGATGATAATGGGTAAATGTGTAAGAAGATATAGGTCGACAATTGTTAGCCAAAAACAAAAAGAAGACACTAGGCGATAAAGGGCATAGCGATCGACAGCATCTTCTATCCCGTTGTCAACTATTGAACGGAGAAAGGCAGAGAGAAGCCGATACGATACGCAAGAGTGTAGGATGATATACCCCTCCGGTGGTATTATAATAAACAGGATATATGGGATGAGAGACGAAACAAGAACAACTGGGAAGTCGAGGAATAGATAAAATGAAGGGGAAAGATGAAAGAAATAGTAAGCCACAGAAGAAATTAAACAAGAAAACCCCAAATAAGCCGGCCAGATGATATTCGTCAAGGAAAAGGCCGCTTTATGTTCATAGATCTAGCTGATGAGAACTATAGGGGACTCAAGGTTCAGATTTAGCCTGTACGGATGATATTGTCTGTATCAAGCTTCTTCTAGTCAAGACCTCATATCTGCACCTAAGCCTTCACTACTAGAGGTGTATATATGTGGACAAGATCAATCCTCCCTATGACACAATGTCTTTGTCTGAGTAAGACAAGCCATATCAACGAACTCGAGTTGACAGGAACCAAAAAGGGGGACTAGGGTATACCTGCTTCACTAAAATAAAGCAAAGAGCTGGTAAAGGGTTCCAAGGTATCACAAACAGAGATCTTGCTTTCCATGCTACCAAGCCAAGCATTACACGACCAGATCAAAAGCTGGCGCATCGACCCCACGTCCAACAACAACTGTGCCATAATAGCTTCTGTATAAGCAACAGTTGTCTAGACGGTATGCATTCTTTTACTCAGACTTTTGCAGATGGCGGTTAGCGCGAGCAGCAACGTCAAGAGCAGCCAGGTCCTTGCTGGCCTTGACCAACTGGACAATGTTGAGCCATTGCTTCAGGGTCATAACAGGCAGGCAGATGCCGGCAATGATCCATGGAATGGTTGAGTCCATCTTGTTAGCGCGAGCAACCTCGAGAGCCGCAGCACTGTATGGGTCGGGGAAGATCTGGCGCAGAATTGAGGTGTTGACCTGTGAAGTCATATCCAGGTCATTGACGGCAGCTACCTCGGTCTGCAGCAGCTGGGGCGACAGAAGAGGCGACGAGAAGGAGAGCAAGTAAACAGCAATAAAGAACAGCTCGTTCATGAGGCAGACGATGAACAGAACATTCTGTACAACAGTTGTTAGCAACGAGCTCTACAATACGGAAGGATGAGGAAGTAGGGACGAGGTAGTACCTTGTTGTGGTAGTAAAGCTTCAGCAGCCAGTTGTTGCTTTCGATCTTCTTGTGGCTCTTGTCCGAGCCACCGACAGCCAAAGTAGCATACATGTGCATGTAGTGGCTAGCCAGATCAAGCGAGATGAGAATCTGGCCGATAATGGCCCAACGGGGGGAACGCCATGCTCAGAAAGACAAGCAGGCACGTGGTAGTGCAGCGATCGGTGACCATGTCCAGCACGGCACCGAAGCGCGTCGACTGGTCAAAGTAGCGGGCAGCATAGCCATCGAGGGCATCGAGCAGGCACGAGATGCTGTAGAGGAGACAGCAAGTGCGTGGGTGCAGTGGCATGTAGTACAGGGCGGCAACGGCGAGGACAATGCGGAAGTAACCTGGGACAAGGACAGCGGGGGTTAGTATGGAGGGGCTTGTTCACAGCCGGGCCATCCAGGGCGGCATTTCCCGGGAGCAGCGGAAGCGGACGAATTAACAGCTACTCACCGATCAGGTTGGGATAAAAGAGGAAGATATTCTCGACCGGAGCGGCGGAGGTGGAGGACTCGGAGGCAGCAGCAGCCTCGGCTTGCGCCGTCTTGCTTCGTGTTTGCCGGGCAGCCATTATGAGAGGCGATCTAGTGTATGAATCTAGGGCGAGTCTATGACAAGTCTATAGCAAGGGAGACCAGGCGTCCGTCTCGCAAAAGAACGTCTGTAGACCGGAAGCGAAGCTGGACGTTGAAGAGGGGCTATCCTCAATCAATCGAACAGATCAATGGAATATGATCGATGGAATAGGATGGGATGTTTTGGCTGGGGTTGGTTATCGAGCGTCGAAACCGAACTGGAGAACCTCGGGCGGATGAGATGCGGTCAGTATGGAGTTGTTTATCGATCGACGGATGAATCGGCGTTACAGATGTCGAGACTGAGTTTGCTGACTGTATAGACAGGTGATATTAGAAGAAGGAAGATAAGGGCGGCGTCGCAAAGTGGAAAAGTAAGAAAAAAGGGTCGTTAGACGGGAAGAAAAAAAAAGGATACACGTCGTCGAAGGGGGGGCTTGTTTAAGTTTGGCAGGTTAAAGCGGTTTTGTTTGTAGTTGCAAAGAAAAAGAATCAATCAATTTTCAAGGTTCAGCTAAATGAGAGCTCGCCATGAAGCCAATTAAATTTCGGACTCAGGTCACCAAGCTGTCAGATTTGATAGGAAGCAATAGTAGCAACAACAACAACAACAACAGCAATACTTAGTCAAGATCTTTTTATTACGGTAATTATTCGTCTTCTCGGATAGCAGCTCGGATCGATTTACGTTCCCGATCATCAATCAAAACTTAGAAAAATAATTACTGTTGACTGCCGAACTGCAAGCCTTGTCTTGTCTACGGCATTATCAAGCCGCGCAATTAGAGGCTCAGACCCAGAAAACCCAGCAAAAATTCACTAAACCCTCGCCAACTACAGCGCTATCAACCCGGCGATCCATTTTTGCTACAGGGGATCATAGGCTGATTAATTACCTAGCCAACCTAACCTCTAAAGCTATAAAGACGTGGCCACGATTTGAGCCCAGCAAATTCTCTTCCCTACCGCCACAACCCTAAAGAAACATTGGATGATGCGACAAGAAACAGGCTAGGTTCCAGCATTTTGGGTTAGGCAGAAAAAAAAAAACCTAAGAAATCAAACGCGATGGGGCACAAGCCAATAAAGCGATATTACAAGAGTCTTGGAATAATAGAAAGCAAGGCGGACTTCGTGCAGTGCCGACACAATATCTCTGATGCTCTCTTCTTTAGATATCATCTATCTCTCATGTGCTTACAACAAATTGTGTACTTATCTCATGAAGAGAGGGGAATCTGACTCTGCAGGGACAGGATTTAAACATGTGCTCTATAATGGTGATGTAATGGTTCAATGGAGGGTGAGAGATAACGCCAGCGGCTTTTATCTTATCAAGATTGCGATTGTAGTGTGACTTGCATTATTCGCGTCATAAGCTAAAGACGATCAAAAGTCAAACCACTAGTTAGCACATAATTGTGATAAGAATCTTGTTGTCGATCGTAACCCTAACCCTAGCAATGTTTTCTTAATTGATATGTACGAAGTTGGGCGTTGAAAGGCTCTTCTTTTTGTAAAGTTTTATTTTCTGCCGAATGTGGAGATGGTTATAACTGGTAACTGATACCAATAAATACAATCCTCCGGCTTTATCAATATATACGACAATCTAGCTTGGTACTTGATCTCCGATGTCAACACAGCTATGAATATACCTGAATTGGTGTAGATTTTCTTTGCTGATAGAGAAGTATGTATGTACTTTAGACTAGAACTACGAGATCAGGACCAAAACGAAACGTACCCCCGTCCGTAAATACAATTGTGGTACATATATGTATGTGTGTTTGAAAAATTCCCTTCAATCTTCATGGTCAGCATAAGAAGCCGTTCGGGATACGGCTGTATACTTGCCATCGATCGGGTCAGACTGGCTTACATGACCTTGTATCTTGTATACAGATACAAAATGCTGAATGGCATGACCTGTAAACGGTAATAAAGATTGGGAGGACGCCGTGTAAGCTGACATCGCTATAAGATGTCAGGCTTTGATCCTGTTGACGAAGTAAAAAAAACCTGCCTTGCGGAGTATCTATATCATGCTTATAGTCCGCCGGACATATAGAAACCATGGATGAGAAATATTACCTCTTATATACAACGTAAATCGAGATGCAGAGAACTTCTGCTACAACGAAGAGCTCCGTGCGTATTTGCCCTCTTTCTTCGCCCTCCAGGATGTTCCACTTCATCAAAGTTACATATACAGCAAACTGATGTACATATCTATGATCTTGTCCTAATAAAACCCAAGAAATGACTTTTGCGGAGTGATATTCCTGCAACCCTTTCGCTCTATGGTAGAAGAAGTAGGTCGGTACGCTAATAGATGTATCTGTATGTAGATATATAGTAGCAGAACTTTACCGTGCTTACGACAATGATATCCAAGCTTTAAACTTTGACCGTCTGACCCAATAATGTGCCCCCACAGATGAATAGAGGAGGAACTAGAATAGGCAAACTACATAGTCCTCTTTCCTCCTTCGTTCTTATAATTCTAGACTTGAAACCCCTATAGAGCGCTATACTAACCTTTACTCATAAGAAAGCAAACAACTATGAATGCACCGCAGCATTCGTTAATCTGGAAAGTGAATCTATTTCCGAGATATAGTTGCTTCTTATTTGTAACGATGTAGCACTTGACACCACACCTAGTTTTCAGTGATGATCGAGCACTACTTGGGTCTTGTTAGTAGTAGTAATAGTAGTAACAATTGCGACGCAAGAGCTGGTACAAATACCCATAGTATTTCTTGCTGGAGATACCTGTTTGACAAACATCATAGCAAACGTCGACTAGAGTACAAGATTCTGCCACTCGGGATCTGATAACCGAGAGCTTGGATATCGTGGTGATCGAAGTGCCCACCACATGTTCTGTCTTTCACCACCCACCGACGAAGAAGAACTTCGAGAAGTATGAGATAACGCTTACCTCTAAGCTTAAAATGATGGAAATGGACGTTGATATAAGAAGCTCACTGCCAAGTTATCTTGGGAAGCTTAGAAAAGGGCATGGTGAAATATATGTATAAGCGGTGAGACAAGAGTAAGTAAATGATCTAAATGAATGAGCAATATTAGGGAAAACATTGGTATTGGTGCATATCCTGTCAATAGTTCCGGCAAATATACAGGCCAGGATTGGCAAGTCACTGACCAAGAACTACTTGTCCGTGACAAGGTGTTTTGACCGATCTTCTTGATATTGACAGGAGAACACCGCAACACCTCATCGCCTGCGAACATATAACTGAAGCGAGAGTGCTGAATACAACATCATGATACCGTGAAAGGATGGTACAGCCAAAAAAAAAAAAGTGTACGACTTCCATAGTGTAGTTAGTAGTTAAGCTAGTGCCTGTAATGTGAAGAAAAAATGTTGGAAAGCCTGTTGTTTGGATTCTGCATGTATATGTTAGGATATGCACTGCATTTTGAGATCATGCTGGGAATAATATCCAAGCTAAACATCATTCCTTCATTACCACCGGGGAAAGCCGTCTGTAACTTGATATGGCCTTTTTTTTCTTTTTTTTTTTTCAAAAGAGTAAAGAGATAGCATATTGTGTTCCATTTTTCCCTCTACACACTAACGTTCCTATTTCCTTGTTAAGGCTCGCTTCGATCTCGCTTGTAGCGGCTATGCCGCATCTATGACACCGTAGTAGCGTACTATGCAGCAACTTGGAAACAACCCTCTATCCCTTTCCCTTTTGGCTCTCGACCTAAAGAGAGACAGAGAGATAGAGAAAAGATGAAGCATAGCCCATGCGTTGCTGTTGCTTGTGAAGAATGCATGTATATCTGTACCAGGTACTATAGTCCGAGTTGGGTAAATTTATCTTCGGCGTATATACTGGAATCCGTAGAGTAGGCTGGGAGGTCAAGCCTAATTGCGCTTGTTGAAGGGTAACAATTTCGTGCCCTTGGCAGCTTACCTGGTGTTCTTTACGAAGTAGATATATGAGAAGAAACGACGGGTAAAGGGGGAGAGGGAGAAGGCCGGCAACTGAAGAGACATTGCGATGTATCGATGTATAGCTACATACAAAAGCAAGAAAAACAAGCCTTTATCACACAGACAGCAAGATGGTGTCATCAAAGCGTAACGCCATGTGCCCTTGGAGGAAAACTAAGCTAAAAATGATCAGGAAAGGCGGGATACATCTTACGCCTAAATTTGAATATTGGCCGTCGGGACCGCTGCTTGGGAACAATTAATCACTGTCCTTATACCGACTAAGTTAGTAGTACTGGTAGCTGGTTGTTTTTGTTCGATTGCCGCGTGAAGAGACGAATTTGAGGAAGAGAACGAACCCTAGACTATAGGCGAGCATAGCAACGCCCCCAATGAACGCCTAGCTGTAGCTGTAGTTGTATAGTAGAGGAATCAAACCGACTAGGATGAAGCATTTCCACCATCCCAGTCAGAGTTTTCAAGAGCTACCCGCCAGCAAAAGTGATGTGATAGATGGCCTGAAAACTCCAGAATATGCATGTGTACAGTTCAAGAAACAAGGTACCAGACCAGGTATGGTACGAATTAACATGGATATATGGGACATGGAAAGTTTGGTGGTCCTCCCTGAGAGCCCAGTTCCGTGACGAGCAAAATATTGGGCCGGAGTCTGTGCTGCATATCTCATAGTCTCTGTTTGCTTATTCTATCTGTTTTGCTGATTTCTTGCTCACTTTGGGTAATTCTGCTGTAGCACAGTTTCTGCTACTATAAGAACCATTGAAGCAAGCATGGAGGAAGTCGAAATCACTGGAATATATGTACATACCTATCTATATATGTATCTCGAACGGCGTCACCTTCACTAGCAGGATCTAAGCAAGATCTGCGTCTGTGAAAGCAAGAATAACCTGCAATATTAATTTGTCACAGTGGCGTCGCAAATTAAAATAATAAACAAGTGGCTCCTCTAATTTCAGTGTTGCTTGTGCGGAAGCGCTTGCTTTAGCTTCCGGCCAAGACGATGACGGCTGTAACGCTGCTGATAATTTGGCGGCACTACCGTGAAATCATACTTGTAGGCATCTGTAACTGTGAAATCAGGATGTAAGAAAGCTCAATATGGAGAAGAGGGGGAAAAAAGAAAGCCGACCTTACTTTTTCTGGCCCCTTTCTTTACCTGAGTTGAGATTCTTTCTTTTCTCTTACCCCCCTATTATCGATGATTCTGATACCTTACCTTTGATTAATATTCGGGTTTTTTATTTTTTATTTTTTTTTATACAGAATCAGATATTGCTGTGGGGTTTCTAGTCTACTTTGGAATTAGTACATATCTAGAGTTCAAACCGCCACCCAATGAAGACTCTCTAAGCACAGCCTATCTCTTCTTCTTATATTTCCAGGGCGTTTTTCTTTTTTGGAGAGATTCTAAGACGTGGAAGTTGTATGAAACCAGTAAACTTGATTCGTCGCTATCCATGTCTCAACGCCTCCCCACGAGAAGCAAGCAAGGACTGACTGGAATATCGATATACCACCCACCTGATCATAAGAGATAGAGCCTACTAGGTTCATGAGAAGCGAATTGGTGCCGATATATCGGCACTGAGTAGCTAAGCACGTTCTGGATAATCCTCGCATATCTTGAATGCTATCAAGCCAGGGAGAGAGAGAGAGAGAGAGCCCTGGTCTCAAGGTCAGCGGTGATAGACTTAACTAAGGGGGATTAGGTATAAAGGACGCGGCAATCGGAGCAAAAAGACCAGCTGGCACAAGTTCATCTCGTCAGTTATCTTAGTGGTTGGAAGGTCTTCACGTTGACTATGTTATGATTTTCTACTTTGTAATAGTAGATTACTAGTTATATAATATGTAGATTTGTACATGAAAAAAATCCGTTGAATTCGTCAAATGACGCTTTGGCCAATCACCGATCAATGTCAAGATGCCGGATTTAGTTTTACCGACTCACTACATACAAAGATTTATCTGACGTTTCCTAGTATGACTTGTTCAAGTTACCGGTATGTCGGAGGAAATAACTTACTTTTCAGACCCGGTTAGCTATATGCGGCAACTCAGGAAAGGGGCTTGTCGTTGTGGTAGTAATGATTATGCCGGGATCAGTGACCTGACCATACATACAGATACATAAGCTGTAGAGTGATAGTAATCTTTGTGCGTATCATTTCTGTACTAGAGTGGAGAGAAGACTGCCGAGGTTGCGTGAGACATACAATGGACATGGACATACTATTGTGTAGGTCGTTTACCTGTATGAGTTAGTAAACTAAAAGATGCTTATATGCAAAGTAGTAGTGATACATGTACCAGTCTTACAAGCACTAGTGGTACTGCATGTGGTGATGAGAGTGAACATGAACAATATAATACATGTACACGTACGGTACCTTAAGATACACAGCACATTGTTTGCATCTGATGGGGATCATGACCACGTTGATCCCCGATCCTGGCCCTCCTTTATATTGCAGTATGGTCGACCAAGAATTCAGGGTGTCCTATGTCCTATTTACTAGTATCCTGTTAAGTGGCCATCTTCCTATTCTCTTGGTCTGACGGGTGCTGTCTATCTGTATGCTACATATGCATATGGATGTGCGTGTATGCATATACAAGGATTTAGTGATTGATGTCAGCATGCTAATTAGCCAAACTCGCTTGTTACCGATACTGCCAAATCCCCATAACCGGCAAATTATGGCCATTGTGTATTGTATGTATGGTGTGGAAAAGAATGGCGGTTTAGAGGTTTTTTCCTTTTTTTTCTTTTGTTTTTTGTTTCAAGACTGGGATAGAGAACATCTGGCCCGTGGAGCATCTGCTCTATAATGAATAAATCGTCAAAAAGGCCACCTCCTGAACAACGTTGTCCTTTTGATAAAGGGTCCTTTGAAAGCCAATATGTAAAGCTGGGTCGAGCTGGACTAGTTTCTTCCTTTCTTGAACCTAGGTCTGGGAATTTACAGCCAACTGTTGGCAATATATGGACTAGGGCTTGAGATGACATCCTAGTCGATGGCGCACCCGTTTTTCTCAAGTCAAAGAATCAAGTTTGGTATTGTAATACAGTTGTTGGCACATGATACATAAGATGTCCCGAAGCTGTGAGGTTAGCTTTTCTTACACGGACCAATACAGAGAATTAGACGCGGTTGTTTCAAACTACAAATGAACTGCTATGTCATAATCGACCTATACATATGTAGCATATGGAGTCATAAGATTGTTCCTATTATGTAGCGCTTTGCGTTAGACTTGGCCCTACGCCCAAAGATGAAGTTAGTAGCAAGCTGAGCCACAGACCTTAGCTTGAAAAAGCTAGTGCCGGTAGCCAATTTTAGCTCAAGACAGAGCTTGGCAGGCCGTACTGAAGATGGGATTGACTCTGAACGGCGGGTTCCGGTCTAGATATTGCTCATGTTTTTTTTTTAACAAGCTATATGTAGAATATGTAGCTCGGCTAAATGAATGGCGGGGAAGTCGGGGATAGAAATAGAAATCGGACGACTAATGAATGTGGTGATGGTACTGGAATCAGATGATGTACTGTGGTGGCAGCATAAAGAGAGCAATTCAAGACGAGGCAAAATCTCAATGCGAGAGATAGGCACATGTCTGTTGCAGAGATTGATTGGCCGACAGCGGTTGCCTGGTGGTCTTTCCCTTTCCAGCGAATGGGCCAAGCGGAGGTAAAGACTGTGCATCTGTATATGAAGGGGTTTCACGAAGCTAAAGATATGATCTGGATGCCCATGGTTGGTAAAGCAGCAGCAATATTAGCAAAAGAAAATACATGTACCATATACTTTGCATTGTTGTCGTCTTGTCGTACTGCGACGACCACACAGACTCTTTCTTGGCCAGCCCTTGTCCTGCCTTGCCCTACTTGGCCAAATCCTACTCTGTATCCATCCCTGCTCTGGCAAGCGATCGAATAAAACAGATAAATAAGAAAAAAAGCCAAAAAAAAAAACCTTCCGGGAGGCAAGGGCGTCTTTGGTATCTTTAGCATCGGCCGTGCCTGAGTTTTGAGTTTCGACATCAACAAGACGATGTGTTATAAATACACCGGCCGCCGTACCCCCGTTCTGAGCTCACGGTAGTTTCTCTTTATTATTTCTGTGCGCCTATAGCGATAACAAGTCAACGTCTTGCTTTGGTCATCATCGTCAGCCTGGCTTTTTTTTTTGTCTTATTAAACACTGTTTTTGTCTTTACGAAAAAGAAAAAGCCTTTACTAGTGTTCCCCTCTTTGGAGCCAACCAAAATCTTTCCTTTTCCGCCAAATTTTTTTTTCCTTAGTCTGGCGCTAGTTGACATTATTCTGGGTTTATTATCTTTTCTGAACCTAGAATTCTCGTCTTTAACTAGACTCTTTTCCCACCACCCACCCATCCCTGGATCTGTCCCCAATCTACAGAACTACTACACATAACGACCGCGACGACTTACTATCACTGTCCGGAAACATGGCGTCTGCTCACCCCACGCTCAAGTCGACGTACGCCGACCGGGCGGAGAGCGCTCGTCACCCGCTGGTGTCTTATCTGTTCCGCTTGATGGACTTGAAGGCTTCAAACTTGTGTCTTAGCGCCGATGTATCGACTGCCCGCGACCTTCTATACCTTGCCGACACCATCGGCCCATCCATCGTCGTCCTCAAGACTCATCACGATATCATCTCCGGCTGGGACAACAGCCCCCATACTGGCACCGGCGCTAAGCTGGCTGCTCTGGCCCGCAAGCACGGCTTCTTGATCTTCGAAGACCGCAAGTTCGGCGACATTGGCAACACTGTCCAGCTGCAGTACACCGGTGGTGCTGCTCGCATCATCGAGTGGGCTCACATCGTCAACGTTAACATGGTTCCCGGAAAGGCTTCTGTGGCGGCCCTGACTGAGACTGCCAACAACTGGAGAGAACGCCACCCCTACGAGGTCAAGACTACCGTTAGCGTCGGTACTCCTAGATCTGACTCCTTTGATGAGGACGAGGAGGACGAGTCTGCTGCGCGTGGCTCGGCTAACTACGACGACGATGATGTGCCACCACACGTCACTACTACCAGCGCCTCGGTTAGCGGCTCTACGAATGGCGCTGCCCTGGCCACCTCTGCCGCTTCCAACGGCAACAACCTATCAACAGGCAACTCGCTATTCGGCACGTTCCGTCCTGATAGCTTCACTAGCCAGTCATCCTTCCCACTCTCAGAGGGCCGCAAGGGTAGTATTGTTTCCGTCACTACGGTGACACAGCACTACGAGCCTGCTGACTCGCCGCGTCTAACCAAGAACCTGTCTGGTGACGATGAAATGCTTTTCCCTGGAATCGAGGAGGCACCTACAGACCGTGGTCTACTTATCCTTGCTCAGATGTCTAGCAAGGGTAACTTCATGTCTGCCGAGTACACTGAGGCCTGTGTCGAAGCCGCGCGTGAATACAAGTCGTTTGTCATGGGCTTTGTAGCGCAATCACCACTTAACAGTCTCCCCGAAGACGACTTCGTCAACATGTCACCTGGCTGCCAGCTGCCACCGGAGACTGATGAGGCCGATGACGCCAGACACATTGTCGGCGGCGATGGAAAGGGCCAGCAGTACAATACACCGGCAAAGCTAATTTGCCAGTCGGGCGCCGACGTCATCATCGTTGGCCGTGGCATTCTCAAGGCTGACGACCCCACGTCTGAGGCAGAGCGGTACCGACGTGCGGGCTGGAAGGCCTATCTCCAGCGTCTGAGTTGACTATCTGACGAAGAAGAGCGCTCTGCTAATGCATCCACAGAGGCTATACTTTTATCGGCGAATGCTAGCGAGAGCGATGTTGATGCGACAGGAAATAGTGATGACGATTCGGCAATGTCACAAGGCACGAAACGCAAGAGATCGATTGGTGCCGGGCCAAGTTGAGCGAAGAACTAGAAATTCTTCGTCATGGATTAGAAAGACATGCGTTTAACGGGAAGAGGGAAGGAGGCTATGGTGTGTGTGTGAGTGGGAGAGAGATATCTGGAGTATGAATTACTGGTGTCGTATGGTATCTGGAACGGCTGAGAAGGAGGCTTATTCCTCGATTCTGACACTAGTTGCTATCCTACTCCATGATGCTCTGTAGGAATCTTTTTAAGCACCTTGCTCCTTTTTGCCCTGACGGCAAAATAATACTGGTGTCGGTATGCTAGACAAGGCTATTGTTGCCACCTTTTTTTATTATACTTTTCCTTTTTGTTTTGTTTTGGTCTGGTCTGGTCGGGTCGGTTTCTGTTGTTTCGTTCCGTTGCAATAATATTGTGGCTAGCATATTTTGGATATACATACATATCATACATCATATAGATGTCGTATATCACAAAAGTAGCTACCGGGCTTGGTCCCGAATGGTGTATTGATCCACTGTTTTCGCTACTATTGTTTCTGTTGCACAATCTATCTGCCTCATCTCTGCCAAGTATCTTTCGTTCTACTTATTCTCTCTTCTCTATTCCGTTGTCTTTTTCTTTCTTTCTTTTCTGCGCATTTGCCATATATTAGGCTCGTTCCGTCAGGCCTTGGTTGCCTAGACGAACCATAGTTTTTTCTACCTACATACTATCCAAAGGGTCAACCAACAGTTCTTCTGGTCTTTTTTTTCTGTTCTTTTTCGTTTAGGCTAGGGATAGCGGATCGAACAACTGCAGGTTTAATCCGGTCGACTAGACGCCAAGGAGACAACAGCGACAACAAGAAAATATGAGCCTAAAGGGTTGGTTGCCTTTTAACGGTTAAGGAAGCATTATTTGGGCACATAGGATTCGGCAAGAAACGAGGCTGTGACCATTTAAAAAGCGTAAGGCTTATATCACTGCTGTTAACCGCCTATAGACATCAAACGTTGCGGTTTTAAAATATGTTTTCAACTACAAATGGCGACCAAGATTGGCCACATTCTGTCTGGCCTTCTATATCATGCCTAAATGCTTTATCTGCTGTTTTTTTTTGCCGGTTGGAATACATTCTGGGGGCTTTCTTTTCTTTCCTTTCTGTCGTGTTATCAGGAATAATTAAGGGAGGCAATTTTATATTCTTGGAA